>JAVIWB010001591.1:0-232780 GCA_031893035.1 Dermolepida albohirtum | reverse complement strand
TCTGTTTTCTCTGCGACAGACTGTGTATGTAAACGAACAACAACGACGACTAAATATTTATTTTTATTTAAAAACTGGTACGAATAAAAAAATCACAATTGAAAATGAATATAAATTTATCAATAGGGAAGTGATAAGAAAGAGGATAAAGTTGATGCAATAAGGTAGGTATGTAGCTCATAAAAGGCATTATTGCATTGTAAACCCGAAACGCGAATCAATACAGTGTCTTTGCAATAAAGGTAAGGCATATAGCAAATGCAATATTTCTACTATATGCACGATGCGGAGGCGTTACAAAAAGCACTAAAAAATTCGGTAATCCTGCTGCAATCCAGATCTAACTGCGATTCTGTGAATATTTATAATACCGTTGGTATGAATAATCGTCTAACAAGCTGCAACAACTACAAAATTCTAGGAATACAGTCATAGTAAATTATATTCAAATTGCAAATAAAAACTACAGAAGGTTCCTATAGCGATCTCCAAAGCTTTGCTTCTAAATGAGTTAAACATTATAACCTTATTGTTATCTTGTTTCAGATTATGTTAAAGAATCAAGTGTAAATAACTTGAGAATCTGCAAATGGTAACAACAGTATCATTATGGTTCAATTAATGGAGGATTCGGAAAGCATTAGGTAACCCAAAATGAAAAGAAAGGTGTTACATAAGTTGAAGTAGAAAAGTGTGACGAACTAATTTCAGAATTAACAACATAATAAACAACATAAAAGAAATAGGAAAATTGATTTACGCTTTCCAACTCAGTGTCATATACAGACTGTATAATAAGAAACAGCGACAGAAGTGATCTGAGCACAAGAAAATTTCAACAGAAATTGGGCTGACGTTCACAGATAAATCATTTTTCCGGAAAAATAGCATAGTCAACAAAGAATATGTTACACATCGCACTTTAAAACACCTGCAAAGGTTCATGCTTGAGGTTGCTTCAACATACGGGTTTTCGAAATTTTGTGCGTGTTTACCATAAAACGATTGTTAAATTATATTAAAAAAGATTTCTAAGGTCGATAAAAGTATTATTATGACTTAAAGGTAACAATACAGTTTGGATAAAGCATCGAAGCAAACCGTGGAAGGCAGACTGGTATTAGATCAATGGATTGGTTTTTGCAGTCCCCAGACACCACAATTGAAAATGTTTGGGCTCTTATGAATCAGAAACTTCGCAGGAAACGTGTATATACAGGATAGCGCAATTAAGTTAGTGCCACACGCATTCCTTAAAAATATTTAGAGTTATTTAGTAAGTAGAGAAAATATCATATTTTCTTTTATTAAAATATTTTCTTTTATAGTGTTGGCGATAATACCTTACAACGGCCATAAAATTCTCAATATTTTAACCAACACTAAACACCTTTCTTGAGATTAAACACAATTATAGGAGGTTGCTTATATCTGTTTTTTTCATTCTGAATGCAGCATTGTATGTACAGTGAAAGTTTTATTGCAGATATCCGATTTGTGAAATATCATTAGTTTCAAAATTTTGTAATATTTTAGTTTTTTTTGTGTGTGTTGTTGGGGGTCGCGATTTTTGAACAATGGGAAAACGCAAAACATCAGCGCAAAGCAGGTGGCAACAGAGACCTTATTAAAAATTGAGAACTATTCTCTTCGAGAAATAACAAGATGAGAACGTATTTCTCGTTAAACAGTGAACAGGATGGCAAAGTTAATTGCAGAAAACCTACCATCCACTTCGAGCGTCCGCATTCATTGTAGAAGAAAGAGAAAGACAACGAATCGTGAAGACATAATTGCTAAAAGATTATTAGAGAATCAACAGCAAGCTATTAGAAAGGTGCTGTGCATCTTGGAAGCTGATAACATTGAAATATTGAGACGCACTTTACAATCTCGATTAGATGAAAAGAAAATTTATAGTCGACGGCCAGCGAAAAACCAAAATTGACCGAGAGGATGAAGAAAATGAGATTACAATGGCTCGAACAATTAAGGATATTTATATTTTATTTATGAAATTTTACACACTCTTAGTAAACTTAAAAATTACATGAATATTTCGTCATTTCAAGGTTGTATTCAGTGATGCATCGTCCTTAGAGGCGGTAACAGAAAATTTCCACTTCATAGGGAGAAGACCACACGAGCGTGCAGCATCAAGTTGTAGTGATTAGAACAGTTAAATATTGTTCAGGAATTACAATTTGGTCTCACCGGATTTTTCTGGCCGATTGAAAAAAGCCGTAGCAAAGCATGTGTTGGAATGTAATTATACTGCGAACGCGGACTGTTTGCATTTGATAAAGAACGTGTGTAATTATCGCGAATTAGATACGTATGAAAGCATGTACATTTTGAAGAACAAAGGCCATGTGTTGAACACTAATCTGGCGTTCAATAATAACTCACCTCTTTTTAGTCTCTTAAATGACGTACAAGGGACAATGCAATAAATCACATATATGTATTTGTCCTTTCTTTCCCTATCACCCCCTTTTTCTATTTGTCTTAGTTTAGACGAGAAAACAGTTTTTAAAAATCATGTGAAATGAATATACAGTGCGCGTTTTGGCTTTCGGCGGTACGATTCGTGTGCGGAATTTATTTTCGTACAGGTTTGCCGTAGTTTTCCAGGTGCGACACTATTTAATTATCTGCTGATGATGACAACTTAGTTGTCGAAATACGCATACAGAATACAAATATTAATGTAGAAAGGGGTTATATATCAACCTTCAGTGATTAAGTTAATCAACCACAGGCTCCATCAAAATTACCTACTGAAATCATACTGTATTAGTTGCGTGCGTGTGAAATATCCGTTTTCCCTTTCATACAGAAATAATGCATCATATTGCGACATTTGTGATGAAAAGAAAAATTTGAAACGAAAAAATATCTGTCTATTCAAGTTAGACATTTTATCATTATTTTCTTCAATTATTCAGTTGTATATATTTTTTGAATAATAATACAAACCAATAAGTAATGCAGCGATTACAACTGCAATGTAATGAGTTTATGGTAAGTCACTTGATAAGTCTTGATAAGGTCCGAAACTAGAGTTAAGAAGTTTAAGGATGTTAGTAGAAAAAGAGCCAAGGCAAATATCAAGAAGCAAGGTGAATGTTCTTAATTTCATTTGAGAAAAAACCGATAGCAATCCTGATCTAGACTGATTAATGACAAAATGAAAAATTGATATACAATAATTGTAAAAGAATGTCTCGATGGCTAAATAAAGATAAAGCTCAAAAACTAGTTCCAGAATCTTTACTAAACCCACAGACTGTTCTAGCAATAGTTAGTGAAGTAAATATGGTATAATTGATTACTCTTTCTTGTCTAATGATAAAAGGATAAGCATAAGTACTGTTAACATATGTGTTAAAAAGATACACAATGAACTGAAAATACTGTGCAGTTTTCATAAACAGATGCAAATCTACATGATAATACAAAATCTAACACATCACAAGAAATTATTTTGGAACTTAAATCCCTAGTCATTAATTTGACTGGTTAATTTTAACAGGAAAATTTAAAACAAGTATAATAAAGATCATGATTCAAAAATAAAAGCAAGTCAGTTTCATAAAACGAAGTTCATAAAATTCTTAGAAATAAGGTTGATTATTTTGATATTTAAAAATAAACAGCTTGCATAAAATTATTTAGAAGAAAATGCATATTGATAAAATTATTATCCTGTTTAAATTTAAATTTTCATAAATTCTCTTTCCTTTTTCATTTCTAAACATAATTCAAATTATAATGTTTGCATGACATAATCAAATTACTCTACCAATGAGTAATATTCCTTTTCATTCATGACACTAATTGAAATGTTTACTCTTTTATACTCATTTACAGAAAAGGTAATGTATGACTCATTGATAATTCTTAGAATTAATTATCAGTTTACATAATTTGCAAGCAATATCTATACTGATAAAGAAAATAAACATCAACTATCAACTAACCTGCCTTGTTAAGCTTCCACCCAAATTCATTGTTCCTGATTGTTGTTTGTTTGTTTGTAGCCACAACATGGCTGTTGAGGTCATTTTATAATGGGAGGTCCTACCACTGCTTTTTTCTTGTACTTCTACAACATGTATTGAGTCCCAACAACCTTTTATTTTCTTGCTACCATCGCCTGTCTTTTTAATTAAAATAACACCTTCAAATATACAATACATTCAGAAAAAAATAATTAAATAGAAATTCTCATATCTACCTGCAAACCCGTGTTCTAAATCCCAAAAATAGACAGAAGATACGCCACCTTCAAAATACATATCACGGTAACGATCGAATGCATTATTTGCATCCAGTTCTAGTTTCCTTAACCTTTCAGATGGCATGGCACCATCTTCCAATGGAGGTTCATATGTATTAGACCATGGTGACCTATAATTATGCATATCTTACATATATTTGGAAATATTGCTTGTACTATATGTAAAGAAAATATAAATTAAAAAAGTAGGCTAACCTATAAGAATCTCCATCTCTATTATAATCACACAATAAATAGTCTTTGCCAGATTCTTTATCTTTAGCAATTTTTAATGGTTGATCAACTGATGTCAGTAAATCTTCACATAAGCTTGGGACTAAATCAATTAAATCCATTAAATTTTTCTCTATTTCTTGAGGAGGTAACCTCCTCATTAAATCAAGGGCTACATCAAACTGTTCACCCTAAAATAGAAAAGCAAAATTAATGTTAATTTGCAGATACTTATAAACTATTGTAAATTAAAATAAAATAAGGAAATAATTTTTTTTCCTTATCTAGATCGTGGGTGTGACATTTATAATTAATGATATAAATACGTATTAAAAATATAAAATTTGATTAGTTAACACGAGGAGAAAGTAATATAAAATAATGTGACTTACCATGATTTTGTTTTAATTAAAAGAAATCGGAAAATTATTGAATATAACAATCGTCTGCGTTGACAAACTTGTCAATTGTATGACAGCAATTTCTAAAATGGCACCTGCTGGATTTTAGGAATATTTAGATTTAAGAGTTGCACGAGTTAGATTTCTGAAATAGATAATATGATCTAAATAATCAGCCTTTATGTAATTATGAAAACTATAAATCGTATTAAAATGTAACTTATATGGAATGATATTTTTTAACTGTTTTTATAAAATTCGAAAGCAAATTGATTTAACTACCGTCCAATAGATGCCAAAATTTTGACACTCGCAAAATGTAAACATTTTTTTTAATTTATAAGATGGTTGATTTAAAGAAAGATCTCGATGAATATTTATTACTACAAAGTGACCAAAAGAAATCATTTAAATTACAAATTCCCTCAATACAAAAGCCTAATTTAAGCTCATGGTTCAAAAAAGAAGAAGTAGCTGAAGAAAGTTCATGGTTTCAAGAAACAAAGAAAGATTGCTGCCCTAGTCTTGTAAGTAGGATAAAATAGATTTGAATAGATGTACTCATATATTTCACAATATATTTTAGACACGTTTTCAAAGGATAATCGGATTCGCAATATGTATTTTTATGGGAATTATATGTTTTTCATTATCAGCAATATACATTCCTGTACTACTACTGAAAGCTAGAAAATTTTCACTACTGTTTACATTGGGTAGCCTATTTTTTATATTAAGGTATAGTATTTATCTATAAGCAGAACTGCAATAATCTTTTTAAAATATTTTAGTTTTTCATTTCTGTGGGGGCCCATTGCTTATTTAAAACATATGTTTTCACGTGAACGATTCTTTTTGACATTAACTTATAGTAGTACATTATTTGCAACATTATATTTTGCTTTACATCTACAAAGTACTCCTTTTACGGTTTTGTTTGCGGTTGGACAAATTGTTACATTGTTATGGACCGTAATCTCAAATATACCAGGAGGGACGACTGGATTATCTTTCTTTACGAAGATGTTTTCAAGGTCTGTTAGTAATACATTACCAGTATAGAATAGAATCTTTTATTATAAGTCTTATAATGTATATTACTTTGTGATTTTATATTTATTTCTAAATTTTATTTATATAAAAAAAACAAATAAAATGTAAATGTTTATATTTATTTCTTTTCCTACAAAATACATTAATTATTATCACAATTATTAGCATTTACATATACAATTGACTATAGTTTATGGGAAAATGAACAAAAACATTGAGTTATATTTTAAAATATTTTTTCGTTTACAATTTTTCTTAGTTTTTGTTTCTCAAGGTATGTTAAGTACAAAATAAGATCATATTAAAAATGTCAAGTATGTGGGCAATAAATACATTTTTGTTCATTTCCACTTTTCTTTACATAAAGTAAAATAAAAAATGAAATGAGTTGCATGCAACGAAAACAAAGGTATTCTTAAACCTAAATATTACTAAATACACTTATTAAATAAAAAAGAGAAATATTGAAATTCAACATGATAAATATGACGCAATTACGGTGACTATTTGAATACAGCAGCTTTTTCTAGGAATTGCTGTCTTCTAACTGCTCTCTCGTCTTCCATTTTTTTCCTCTCTTCTTGTTCTTGTCTTATTTCATCTTCAAATTTGCTTTTCTTTGATAGTTCTTCAATCTAGAATTAAGGAAATTGTACGTTATTATGTTTTGAATAAATAAAAAGAAAATTGGATAATAAAATGTTTGAAAAAAAAAAATTTTTTTTTCTTAATAATTTGAAAATATAATATCAAAAATTTAATGAATAATCATCATGCCTCCCTCTCACGTCCAATAAATTGAACGAAAAAGCGAGAATGCATCTGTCTCGCAATGTCGGGAACTAAGTTTCCAGAGCGTATAAACAGATGGCACGCATCACGGCTATTTGCCAATTAAAAGAATGTTAAAAGGAATCATTCTATTATTAATAACACCCTATCTACTACATATGTTTCATGGATTTTTTCGTTCAATTTATTGGACGTGAGAGGGAGGCATGATGATTATTCACTATTTTTCTGTATCGTAATGATATGATAGACGCTATCAAGGAATCGTTCGTTAATAACACAGAATCTGCCTGATGATTGGTCTATCCATGAAACATATGTAGTAGATAGGGTGTTATTAATAATAGAATGATTCCTTTTAACATTCAAAAATTTAAATTTATTATGTCATGTAGTGCTCTGTAATTATATTGAAATTAGTTTGCTACTCAACGCTTATCACCCACTTATTGATACACTTCGGAGAACTTATTTTTGTGATCAGTAATCTCAAGTGTATAAAGTAAAAAGCCTAACCAAAACGGTCTTGATTCTGATAAATATCGTTAATTTTATTTATTCTAAAAATGATTAGACATTCTTGGTTTTTCATTTAAAACAGGTATGGGCAACCTTTGACATGTGAGCCAAACGTTTAATGTGCAAAAACGTTCGCGGCCCGCGTTTAAAAGTAGTGCATTTTAAAGTATTATAGTATTCATAATTTTTAGCGATAGATATCAGACATGAAATAATACGACAATATCTCGCGGGCCGGATCAAATCTTACAGCGGGCCGGTTGTTGCCCACATATGATTTTAAAAAATATCAAAATGTGCATCTTTAGACTGTATCTTAAAATTACTTTCACTGTGAAAATATGTTTGCGAATCATGGTTATTTGGTAAGATTTAATTTGTTTTGTCATCTATTCCTAAATTTGAAGTATTTAAACTAAATGAGTGTCTATAAGCAAGACAGTTCAACTTTAGGGATGTATATACAATACGGCTAAGATTTTGTACTACTGAACTTTACAAAAAGTTTAATTTTTTATTTTTTCATTGCTGAAGCGGAAGGAGGTTTTTCTTGAAACATCTGTTGCTTCACTGTATCCTATTTTATATATATAATAATTAAGTAATGTTAAATTAAGCTAGTGGAAAGGCCAGAAAAAGTCAGGTGTAACGAATTTGCTTTCAAATGTTTCTGGAGAAATGCGCTGGAACATGTGACATTACCCTGTTTTACTGAAAGAACTATACCAACAAAAAAAAAAGAGTTAGCAATAAAAAGCGTCAAAATTTCGTTCTTTAGATTAAAAGTTACAGAATGTTCGTTTATCTAAATGAAATAAATTCTAATAGTTCCTAATCTGAATGTGGTGGAATTTTCGTACTAAATAATGATATTCCTAGCAGCTTCTTTATTCGTTTGCAAGGCTAGAAATCTGCAGCAAGTGAAAAAACAAAAAGTTTGAAATTTGACAAAACATATATATATATACATATATTGGTAAGTTAATACGCATGTATAGATAATTGCGTGGTTAATGCTTCAAATAGAAATACATAAAGTACATTGTATCAAAAAAAATACACAGTATTTAATGGACCAAATTTATTTTGTTGCCTTTAAAATAGGTTCGATTAATGCGTTTCATTGATACCAACGAATAATTCAATTGTTATAATGTTTATTTATAGGCATTCCACGAGATGGTAATTTGAGTTTGAGGAACAGGAAAAAGTCAAACGGAATCGTATCTGACGATGGCATTCGATGATTTTTCAATCAAAAATTCACAAGTATAAATGTATGAGTTATTGAGGAATTCCAAGTGAATAACACCGCAAACAGTCAACATTACTTTGATTTTGCCCTTATTTTTTTTCGATTTCAACTAAAATACCATTTGAAAGCTTGCTGGCTGATTTGTATATCAAATTCAGAAGCCCCCATTTTGCTACGCATTATGGTATGGTAAAGCCGGAATTGGCTTCTTCAGCAAACTGTTTCATTAACTAAAATGATGTGAACGAATTCGTGAAGTCTAGATTCTCAGCTTAAGCTCTTAAGCTTAAACGACAATTTTCAATCATTATTTCTTTCACTTAGTCGATGCCTTTGTCAATCTTTCGACAGAGCTTAAAATTTAAGACCAACAATATCTTCAATGTTTTTATCCATTTTGAAAGTGGAAGAGCGTATTTATATCGATTAACAAAACCAATAGCCGTAAACCAGCTGATTGACAGATCGAGTCTAAGTGTCAATATGAAAAAATTTACACGAGCTTTTTAAATGAACAATTTCCGGTATTTATTTAACAAAATGTATTAAGTTTTGAAGTAGATACTAGCACAATTGACTCTGTAAGTAATGAAAAATTCAGAATCTCACCTTAGCTTCGAAAAATTCTTTGGCTCCGTTAACACCTACTTTATCAACATCTACTTCTGTTAACATAGCTAATTTCGCTAAACCGGAATCTTCGTGTAATTCACCGGCCTTAGCTTTTCGATAGACCAAAAGAAATTCCCTAAAGGATAAACGTCCGTCACCATCTTCGTCTACTTCCTTTATCATTTGCTTGAGTCCTAAATGTGTCTGAGGCGCACCAAGAATTTCCATCATGCGTTTCAGTTCTTCTAATGATAAAAAGTTGTCTTTGTTTGTGTTGAATCTAAAAATACACAAATGTAGGTATTAATTATATTAAAATGCAATAAAAGCAAAAGATACAAATATTCAAAATTATGCACTCAATTTTAAAATTATAAGATAGTATTTAATATCTTTTCATATGTGTAATATGAAGTTATATGATATTAATATGAAATATTCATGCTTGGGTGTCAGTGCTGTAATAATAATATTAAGAGGAAGAAACATGTATTTTTTTTAGTTTTAAATACAATGTAGTTATTACAATTATATACTACATAATTTCGTTTTAAGGGCAAACGCTTAAAAGTCTCAACAATAAAACCGGTTTTGTTATTGCAAAACGTGAGCATGTAATATACAGAGTATTTGTTGCTTAAAAATGTAAATATTTCACGTGTATTTAGTTGTTTGTAGACCACTTGCGTTGTGCTTAGTAATTCATTGATAGAAAGTTTAATAACAATAAAAAAAATTTATTTATAAATGTGAATAGCAAATTTGTTTAAATATACAAAAAGTAACATTATTTTGTCATATTATAAGATTCAACGAATTTCCGATAATGTTCAGAACACAGTATTTATAAACAATGTACAGTGGCTCCCAATTTAATCGCTCCAAGCAATGTGACTAACATATTCTATGAAAAACTATTTTCTGAAACAGTAATTATTTTGTATACAACTTCTTTTAATCGTATGTTCTACTATATACTATATACTTGTTTCTAAGAGACCTAAAAAACAAATGCAAATGTCTTTTGCTTTTTAAGTCTTAGATGATGCTCCTGGGAAAACTAAAAGGGAGGTGAGTAGAATTGAAAGATATGTCTGATCAAAAGAAACTGAGTTTTAATGAATACAATAGAACTGCTGATTAACTATTTTAAAGATAGAATTAAAATCTTCGCTCTTTAACACCTGCAAAATGATTTTTCGTTAGGTCCACGATATTGGGCATTTTTTTTACTTTTCTTACTTTTCTATAGTCATCATTGCCAATGTAGATAATCTTTCTTATCCTACGATATTTCGTAAAACATGTTTTTAGTTTTCAGCATGTTCAGAATTCAGAATAGTTCAGAATTAATCATATAATCGTCTTACCTGACGATTATCCGCGAATAATAAATGAGGCAAATGGTACACTTTCGGTAAAACAATATATATATGTATATATATATTGTAATACATTTTTATTCGTATATACGAATAAAAATGTATTACAAAAATAAAAATATCCTTATCAAACAAAATTATATCATTAGTTATATGAAGAAAAATTGTCACTTTTTATTTTAAACGACGTCCACCTTTACACTTAATAACTTCTTTACAAATTTTGATTTTGGGTAGTCTCAACACAAGTTTCTGAAGAATTTCAACTGGAATATTGTTCCCACAGCTGTTGCTGCGATTTTGTACAGTGTTCTCTCACTTTTCTGTGTAGCTCATCCTACAGCAACTCGATAGGATTCATATTGGGCGATTGTGCGGGCGAAACTGTATTTACGAGAAATCCTTCTTCTTCTTCTTTTTGCTTCACATAGCCCTTACTTTAGCACTATGTTTGGGGTCATTATCTTGCTGGAAATAAAAATCTTCTCCTATCAATTTAATTCCGGACGAAATTGCGTGTTCCTTTAAAATTTTCAAATTTCCTTCTTTTCTTAAAATTCCATCAATTCTATGCAAATCTCCAACACCATTAAAAGAAAATTATCCTCAAACAAGAACTGAACCACCACTATGTTTAACTGTTGGCACAACACATTCTGTATCGTCCATTCGTCAACTCGTCTGCGAACAAAATCGCGCCGATTATTTCCAAACACTTGAACTTGGATTCGTCCGTCCACAGAACTCGCTTCCATATTTCCACATCCCAATGTTGGTGCTTCATCGCCCATCGCAATCATTTTTTACGATTTTGTGATGGTAGCAATGGTTTACAAACAGCAAATCGCCCTTTTAGTTCCGCCTTTGATAAACGCCTGTTTACGGTAGTCCACGACATCGGATTTTCACGATTTTTATTTAATTCTGCACGAAGCTGTGGAGCTGTTAACCGTCTATTCCGTTTAGCTAACAGTTCCAGCCGGAAATTTCCTTGTCTAGTGGTTATACTTGCTCTTCCGACACGTTTTTTTGGTTGTATTGCATCCGTTGTTATGTACATTTTCACTTGATGATGATATAATATGTTAATTTTAATTTTTGGGTTTTTGTCCGCAGTGACAATTTTTCTTTGTGTAATGTTATTATAGTACTACGAATACCTGCACTCAATTCCTTTCTTTTTGGAATTAATTTTGTATATTTGTTCACGAACAATCGAATTACAACTTACTCAGACAGATTCCAGACGAATTTTTCTTAGATTGCAACATTTTGTGTGGTACCAGAAATTCCTACAAATTGTTTCATAGAACCATTATATTCTTGTAATATAAAAATAAAACTCTTTAAAATAAATATTTTCGGGAAAAGTTTTAATACTGAATACAGGTTATAAAAAGACTAAAGAAAATTATAATATTTTACACTAACAAATATATAATTTACATAATGATCCCGATATTATTGGTAAACTTCATAGAAACGCGCCCACATCTGTTATTTCTATTGTCCCTACCGAAACCCAGGTATAAAGACAGAGCAATTCTCCAAAAGTATGTGATCCCTCATTTATGACGGGTAGTGTATATATACAAATGAAGGGATGATTAAATATAATATATATGTATATGTAAATTACATTTGATCCTATTGCTATTACAGAAAAGAAAAACATGAAAAAGATAACACAGAAGCACACAAGTATACAGTTGACCATATCATTATTATTCCTACGTTGTACATTATTTTAATAGAGCAGAGACAACAAATTATTTGAATAGTGTGCAAACCGTTATTGTGCTGATTGAATTTTCATTTGTGTACGCTGCTATATAACTCATTTAACAACACGATCTCGGTTTTTAATAGTCACTAAAGAAAGTTTCGCGATTATTTCACGAAGTTGAACAAAAACGATAGTAAAGAGGATAGTAAAGAGGCTCACTAAAAGTGGTCTCTGAATTGAATAGTTTGTGATACCCGAACTTCCGCCTAATTCGCTAAATAATCTTATGCAAACTATACGATATTTTTATTCATTTTAGAAATCGCAGAGCACGTTTGAGTCGATTAACAAAACCAATCGCCGCAAAATAAGCTGGTTAATGAATTGCACTAACAGTGTAAGTGACTATTAGGCGTATTGGTACTAACCGAAAAATGTTTTTCATACTTTTTACACTCTTTAAATGAACAATTCCCGGTATTTATATAACAGAGTGCAATGAGCAAAACTGACTGTAGAATATGAAAAGTTCAGAATCTCACATTAGCTTCTCTTAACTTCAGCCTATTTCACTAAAGAATTGCATGTATTTTAAATAGTGGGGCTACTAAATGAGACTAGCCTAATATATTTGCATTTGTATATAGAGAAAATTTATCAAGTATGGCGAACGATAAAAATTATATTAATAGGTGATTATTATAAATGATTGAAAATAATTAATTGTAATAAATTATTTTAGGGCCATTGAATAAAATATTTTCTTTATACAAGTAAATACCTATAATTTAAATGAAAAATAATAAGACATTGTTTATATACATAATTAATTATTAACCTTGCACTATAAATAGTTTGGAACCGCATTTCTTAAAGATTTATATGGTAATTTTTAAAATATATTGTTATTAAATATGAGTTGTTTTATTAAAATTATAGTCTAAAAATTTAAAACCATAAGCTTAAAAAAATTAAAATCGCCGTTGCAAAACTACATTTTCAAATATAGTATGCATAATAATGTTAGTGGTATAAACTAAGTTGACATATTGCTTATTTTAGGAAGTTGCTGCTCTTTTGTATATTGTATGTATAATTAAAAACATGAAGAAGTTCAGGTAAACAGATATTTACCGAAGTAACCAACCCTTCTACCTGCTTTTCGTATTTTATGTTCCTGGTATTATATTTAATGCAAAGTATGTAAGAAATCGATATAAGAAAAATAGAAAGAAATGTTGTTGAATAGAATAACAATTATTTTCAATAGGTTTGTTAATTTTCCAGTATTAATTTCTTGCTCTTTTTTTAAAAAGTTACCCGAAAAAATGTTTAATAATAAAAAGTTCGACTCAAATAGTCGCTTATGGTACACATACAAGGACAAAACAAATACTTCTCATTACTTAATATAACTATTTTATGTACATTCTTACAGCAATTCTACTTTTTCAACGTATTCTTCTAGTCTTTCGCCAAATGACATTGTGTCTAAACATTTGAACTTTGCCACTTATAGGTTTTTTTACCATATGTTGTTTTCTGTTCTATATATCTTTATTTCACTGTTAACTTCTACAATTGTTTTTATCTTGGGTTACTTTCTTTATATTAAGAGCATAAGGAAAGGGATTTCTAATAAGCTTGTATTTAAAACAGACTGAGGACAAAACCTTTATCTGAAATAATATTGTAAATTACTGTAAAAACTAATGCAATTGTTGGGAAGTCCCAATTTTAATTTGTAATTCAATTTTTGTTAATTTTGATTATATTTCTTCGAAGCTACACATTCTGTATATTCAATACGTAATGTAGCGATAGGTAGCATTAACTTAATAGAAAAAGAAGTTGTGTCAAAGAAAATCTCACATCGCTTGATCCACTATCTTAGTCATTCTTGAAGTAAGAGTAATCAATGACACCGTTGGACTAAATACACACCAAACGGTAACCTTTCTCTTATATGCAGTTGATGCTCTATGATCTTTTGTGAATTTTTTCGCCCTAAGCACTACAATTCTCGTTTCTTAAAAACTCATTTAAACAAGAACGCGTTTCGTGGTTAATGAAATTTTTTTTACCAAAATCAGGATCAATCTATAATTACTTGAAAGTTCATTCAGAGAAGAGTCAATATTGCTAATAGACAAAAGTTCTTTTTCAATCGGATTACGTATAAATAAATTCTCAAATCCAACAAGTTCCTCTGAATATTGAGAAATTGAAAGATAGGAAACGCAATAATATTTACATTTACGCAAATATGCTAAGGATAACAATAGTTAATCTATAACAGAGCCAATTCTATCAAACTTGACTATAATTCTATCGACTGTAGCTTCAGTTTGCCGATATTCAGTTCGCCTGTAAATTTGCAAGTAATGTACGGAACGTTTAGGGAACAGAGAGACCGTTTTTGCCCATGATACATTGTTTTATTACTGAATAGCTATTATAAAATGGTAGGAAAATTAGTCAAAATATCTTTACACCAAGATTTTTTATGAAACGACTGTTGATAACGACAATGTATTGTCGGTTATAGAAGCAGTCAGCAGTCAGGTTTTAGTAAAGGTAGAAATGAAGACGTTATACACGAAATAATATTGAAGAATTGCATGTGATTTATCTTGAGATTGTGCCACATGTCCATGGTGTAATATCTAAATAATGAATTATACGATATTAGATGAGCATTTGATTGGAAAGAAACTGCAGTCTAGCTAGTAATCGAATAGAAAATCGTGTGATGTCATGTCAGGAAATGCTTGAAAAATGCCATGAAGGATCACCAAGCCCATAACAATGCTGCAGATGACGAAATTTGGATTATTCTATATGAGCCTGAAAGCAGACTTGTGTGCTAGGGCTAAGTTATGTGAGTTTTCGAAGACCAAGTGAAAATAAAAGTTGTATGATCTCAGAGTGAAAAATGATTTTTCAGTTGTACTGATTATGTGGGTAGTAATATTATCCGGTGTTTGTTACACGTTAGAATTAAATGGCCTTCCCATTTATCATCATCACATGAATATCTAAAGAAGTTAATCAGATTTATTTTCTATGGATAGGCGGATTTATTTTGTTGCCATCTGTAGCTTTTAAAGATCGAAGAACAGTTAATACTGAAGGAGTGGTATCTAACAATTTGTTTACCAGAAATATTTTCCATTATGATAACATTAGCTTTAAAACAACAGTTCAAAGAGGCGTTTATTCGGGCTGCCAAAAAAATTGTTATTTGAGCGAATATAAAAGAATACATAAATGTTAAAAGGAAATGCTGTTTAAAGTCTGCTTTATTTTCTCAGATTATTTTCCAAAATATTTACAATAAATCTAACAGTAATTCAAGCTTCAACTCAAAGGCTGCGTATTCGTCAAAGAAAAAATACATAATTTAAAATTTTATTTTTATAACTGATTACGTTCGCTGCACATACGCAATGATTAACTTGGTGATAATCCTATATTCGTGAATATAATCTGCCATAAATCATTATGCCTAGACAAGTACCCGCATTAAATCATTTATTTAGCACCGAACAATAAATAGGAAGCAACTAATAGCTAATTTATTACAGAGAAGGGAGCACTACATTGCGTACACACGTTTTTTGACGTAAATATATTCTTTTTATGCCATGTACACACTTATTGAAGCAGATTTTGTTAAAAGAAAAGTGTGTTTACGTCAATAGTTCTTTGTACTCTCAGAGAATTATGATTCACATGTAATACGACGTATTTTCCTATTTTTTCATCATTAATGTACACTAAATCATGCGTAAAGAAGATAAAACAGCTTCCGGAGATTTCTGAAGATTATTCTTTTGTCGTTACTAGACAGGAAGTCTGTTCAGATAAGAAACTGTTTTGTACAGAAAAATATCGGTCAAATTAAAATTTGATACTTAACCAACCAAATAATACAAAAATATGTGTTATATGTTCCGTACCGAATAAATTTATCAAATTAGAATTTAATATTTGGTATTTTATGTATCTAGTTCAAATATTTAGAAAATATATAAAGATTACATGAGAAATATATTGGTTGATAATGAATATATATTAGTTGACATTATCTATAAATTGGTGGAAATATTGCGTAATATTTCAAGGTTAAATTGCTTAAAATCTAATGACTATCCAAATCGTACCTCTTATTATACTCAATCACATTTAAATTAAATTGATTTATGTTCCGTTGATCAATTAAATTACAAAAGAATACGATAGATATTGTTTAAGATAAGACGAACGGTGCACGTAGCAGTGGCGGCTCGTGAGTATTTGACATGGTGAGGCAGATAGAATAATAAATATTCAAAATTGTTTACAATTGATTAATAAACTCTATATACCTACTACATATAAAAACAGTTTATATATATATAGGGCTTCCAGTACAAACCGGGCTGCCAGACGTGAACTGAGCCCTATATCGCGCCCCATTCGATTTTTAAGGGAAAACGAAGTTTCAAAGCAAACCCTTGTGAAACGAAAATAAATATTCTAAAAAATCAAACAAATTCTAAAAACATTAATCGAAAATAAGAACTCAATCTTCTAGGATTTAAAAATAAAAAATAAATACATTCCTATTATAATATAAAATTTATTAAACTACATTTTTCAATGAAAGGACAGCGTTATGCCGACGTCGAAGCCATTAAAAAGGCATCGGCGACGATCTTGAAGGACATCTATAAAGATGAACTTAAAAATTCTTTCTACATGTTAATTGACTGCGTGAAACGTTGTATTGAAGCCGAAGGCAACTACTTTGAATAAAATAAATGAATTTTGCCAATACAGTAAGCTTTTGTTTTTATTTTAAAAACGTTCCGTTTTCTTTGAGACAGAAATATGTATGTACAGTAGGTTTTACTCTATTTTATAATCTAGATTTGTTCAAGAATTCTAAAGAAACACGCAATTCCGTCGGGAATTAAATTGATAGGAGAAGGTTTTTATTTCCAACAAGATAATGACCCTAAACATAGTGCTAAACTTGGTAAGGACTATGTGAAGCAAAAAGAAGTAGAAGGACGATATGAATCCTGTCGAGTTGCTGTAGGATGAGCTAGACAGAAAAGTGAGAGAACACTGCAGAAACAGCTGTGAAAGCACCTTTCAAATGCTCGGAACAATATTCCAGTTGAAACTCTTCAAAACTTGTATTGGGACTACCCAAAATTTGTAAAGAAATTATTAACCCTTTGCACTCCAGCCTAGTAACTCATGGAGGATACCAATAACTGCAGCACTGTATTAGTTACAAGTACATACCTGTGATGTAAAGGAAAATGGATTCATATCATAAACACTATAAGATAAACACGATTTTGCTAACCTAAGTGTTAAGGGCGCTGAGCAGTAAAACAACCGTGTTGCTGTAGCCGCGACAGTGGATTTATTGTTAGCATTTTAATGTCGCAAATACGGTGACAACGGAGTGCAAAGGGTTAAGTGTAAAGGTGGATGGATATTTTGACGAAAGTCGCATGAAATAAAAAGTTCCAATTTTTCTTCATAGAACTAATGGTATTATTTTGTTTTATAAGGATATATAGCATATTTTTATAGAAATTACATTTTTATTTGTATATATATTGTTTTACCAAAAGTACACCCGTCTTTTGTATTTTACCTATAGTGATCCCTCATTTACGGCCGGTAGTGTACATCCGCTGTACGCGTTGACAAAATTTTTAAAATATTTTTTCAATCCACTTCATCGCTGGGTTATTTCTAATTATATAGAACACCTCCTCTAAGAAAGGAACGCGACCACGTGCTGCGCTGTTTGCTTAATTAAAATTAAAAACATACGTCAGATATCTATTAACGTTAAGAAGGTTCGTATTTCGAAACGAATAAACGAGGCTAACAACCGTCGACCGCTTTAAATTGATACAGTAGAAAATAACACCGCTTGCTAATTTATTGTTGTTAACTTGTTGATTAAATCACTTCAGTTTGCAGTGATTGTTCGGTCTGAATATGAAAAATTGCGTTGTTATACAACAATGCCTATGCAGATGGTGTATGTAAACATAACGATTAACTTGCAGATATGTATGTAAATACGAACATTTACGACTAGAAAGCATAATATAAATATTGAAAAGCAAAACAATTCAATCATAAACACCTACATATAATATTATTTAATGCAGTAATCATAGGCTTTGGAAATATGTAACAATAAATTTATAAACTAAAAATAGTTTTTCGGGGTTAATTATTTACTTTTCATATTGATCAATTTTCCAATACTATTAGCTCATGTGAAATATCAATTATATAATAATTCAGTATGTAATTATTTTTTCTTTGTTATATGTCAACATATTTAGACTGTACAGTATACATAATATAGACCTTGCAGACTGTGCTAGTAAAACATAGAGACAATGGCTTTGGTACATAATCTATTTAGTTTGTGTTTGGCATTTCATAGTGCATTCAAATTCTAATATAGTACAGGTCACATATTTTCTCACTTGTTTCAACAATGAGCCAGTAATGAGAATAAATTTGCAAATATTGGATACCATGTCAAATCGAAGGATTGATTACAAGGTCTGCTTCGTTATACTTGAAATGATCAAATGTTTTAACATATTTTGAAAATAATTTTGGCTTGAATCTAATTTGAATGTTCGTTAGAATTTGCAATTTGGAGCTGTAAAATGGATCACATTGGAAATGTAAATACTTACTCGTTGGCTTACAACATCTACACCATCATTCGCTTTGTTATGTTGGTAGAGTAATTCTAGTTTACTTTCCATGTTAATACATATAATAGTGGCATCGTACATTTTACTTCAATAAAATTATAAATTTACTACTAGCGATTAATTTTTGAGTACTTATGTAACATATTTCTTATTATTTTAAAATTAGTCTTGATAAACACAATTCTTCTTTTTAACAACCTCAATTCATTATAGTCAAACTTTATTTTCCTTGCTAGATTTTTATTTCTATTTGTCATCGTATGTATAGCTCGTTGGTTTTACTCGCCAGTAACTCAATTACAGTCTGATAAAAACAAAATTATAAATTTATTGTTCCTTCTATGTACATAACATATCACAATATCGAAATACTTAAAACAGATTTTTGATGAAAATAGCGATTGATTTTTCAATACTTATTTGACATATTTCCTATTATTTAATTTTGAACAAAAGAAGTTAATATGCAAACCAGTTATTTATCCCTTGAAATCATATAAAGATCAAATTGTAATTCAGCACGTACTACGTCGTTACATTAATCGTAGGTCAAGGAAACCCCTGTTATTCAAAGGTAGGATGATCTACTCACATTTGGTTAGTAGATCAGCTCAAAACAACATTAAATAAACTTTTGATACAGAAAACATTATAGAAAAATTATAATATAATATTTAATGTTCAATTTTTTTTCTTACGTAAGGAGTATATAATCAGACCATACCAATTTTGCCTTTGTTAACTTGTTCAAGTCGTAGAACATGAAAAAAAAATGGTCAAGCTTGAGTATAGTGAAATTTTTCTATGATTTGTGTGTGGGCGTTTTAAATTGCGCATTTTTTTTCAAAATAAATAAAATATAGATGCGCACTGAATTTGTCTGGGTATGTGCACATTTAAAAAGTGTGATGTATGGCATTTATAAAAATGGCTTCGTAGACAGTACAACAACGCGTTCAAATTGTTGAATTATTTTATGAAAATCAGCGCTTTGTAAAGAGATTTTAGAAAATTACGTGAATTTTATGGTTTACATAATCGTCCATCTGAAAGCACTATTGGTCGAATTATTAAAAAATTTCAAGAGACAGGTTCCATTGAAGATTAAGAAAAAGTGAAAAATACAGTCGTAGTGGTCGTTCACAAGAAAATATTGGTTTGGTTCGTGAAAGTGTTGCTGAAGATCCTGAAATATCCATTAGACGACGTTCACAACAACTTGGACTTAGTGGGTCAACAACATGGCTTATTTTACACAAGGATTTAGCTCTGAAGGCGTGTAAGGTTCAAATATCACAGGAACTGGTGCCATTCGTAAGACGCCGTCCATTTGTTAATTTCATCAATGAACAACCAGCTGATTTTTGTCAAAAAATAATGTTTTCCGATGAGCCACATTTGGACTTAGTGGCTATGTTAGTAAACAAAATTGCCGTATCTGGGGTGAGGAAAATCCATGAATTATTCATGAGAAACCTATGCATCCTAAGTGAGTTACTGTTTTGTATGCATTATGGTCAGGTGGAGTAATTGGACCTTACTTCTTTGAAAATGCTGCTGGTGAAGCTGTAACTGTCGTGATCGATATCGTTGGATGATAACCGAATTTTTGTGGCCTGAATTAATGAATATTGATCTAGAAGATATATGGTTTCAACAAGATGGCGCTGCACCTCACTTTGCACTGGAATCATTAATTTAATGAGAAAAATTTCTTGGACGTGTGATTTCAAGAAACGATGATGTTAGTTGGCCATCAAGATCATGTAATTTGACACCGCTAGACTATTTTATTTGGGATTATGTGAAAAGTCAGGTTTATAAAAACAATCCACAATCAATTCCTGCTATGAAAGATGAAATTATTCGTGTCATTGGTGAGATAGAGCCTCAATTATGTCAAAACGTCATTGAAAATTTTAATAGAACAGTGAACGTCTGTGGAGCTGCAAGAGGAGACTATTTAGCAGATATTACTTTTCGCATATAAATGTCGTAACTAATACTTCAATTACAAATAAAAGGTTTTTGAAAGTGAATGCAAATTATGTGTTTTTATGTTCTTTAAAAAAACCGCGAAATTTGGAACACTCTTTATGTATATATATATATATGTATATATATGATACATTATACAGATACAATATATACAATATATATTTTTTCAATACGAGAATAAACTACACTATAATAAGAATCAGTTTCAGTTTAATATGACAAAACTTTTTGCTATTATCAAATCAATTTGAAGGGCTATTAATTCGATTATATTTAATTTCAATCACTTAAGTAACGGGTGTTTTTTTTTAGAGGTATAGAACTTTGAAATGGAATAAAACAAATATGATTTTTTTAAATTGACATGAAATTTACTTTATTCGAAAGATAATCTTCTGGCATTATAATTTAAATATGACTTCTGGCATATGACCGCCACGGCTGGCTCGGACGTAGTCTAATCTGGAGTGCCAATTTTCGATGACTTTTTCCAACATTTGTGGCCGTATATCGGCAATAACGCGGCGAATGTTGTCCTCCAAACGGTCAATCGTTTCGGGCTTATCGGCGTAGACTAGCGACTTCACATATCCCCACAGAAAATAGTCAAGCGGCGTTAAATCGCACGATCTTGGAGGCCAATTCACGGGTCCGAAACGTGAAACTATGCGGTTACCAAACGTTTCCTTCAATAAATCAATTGTGGCACGAGCTGTGTGACATGTTGCGCCGTCTTGTTGAAACCACAACTCCTGCACATCATGATTGTTCAATTGAAGAACGAAAAAGTCAGTAATCATGGCTCTATAGCGGTCACCATTGACTGTAACGTTCTGGCCAGCTTCGTTTTTAAAGAAGTACGGACCAATTATTCCACCAGCCCATAAAGCACACCAAACAGTCAGTTTTTCTGGATATAACGGTGTCTCAACATACACTTGAGGATTATCTTCACTCCAAATACGGCAGTTTTGTTTATTGACGTATCCATTCAACCAAAAGTGAGCTTCATCGCTAAACAAAATTCGATTATGAAAATCGGGATCAACGGCAATCTTGTTTTGGGCCCATTCACCGAATCTACGCCTTGCTAGGTGATCGTGTGGCTTCAATTCTTGCACGAGTTGGATTTTGTAAGCACGCAAACCTAGATCTTTCCGCAAAATCTTCCATAAAGTGGATGGACACATATCCAATTCCTGTGCACGATGGCGGATAGACTGATTCGGGTCTTCCTCTACGCTACGCTCTACAGCAGCAATGACTTCTTCTGTACGCACTGTACGACGTCTCTCTGGATGCGTGTTATCATTTAGAGTATACGTGGTGCGAAAACGTTCCATAGTTTATCGAATTAATTGCTCTGATGGATGATTATGTTGACCGTAATATTGACGTAGTGCGCGATACGTATTTCAAACAGAACCATGATTTTCAAAATAAATTTGCACAATTTGCAAGTGTTGTTCAGGCGTCAGTCTATTCATGTTGAAATGACAAACCAAACTAAATATAAATCACTTAACAGCTGACAAAATGGCCGCCAGTTAAAAAAGTGTTGCCAAGTTAAAGTTCTATACCTCTAAAAAAAACACCCGTGAGGTCAATTAAAATTTCAGTTGTTTGTATTCAATTCCTGAATAAATAGAGCTCTAGACAATTTAATCCTTATAATCAATATAGCAAGATTCCACTGTATACTAAGAAACTTATCGCGATTCCTTAAGGTCATTACCTAATAAAATTAGCGAAATTTGTACGCTACCGTAGTTAGACACATACGTGCAAGGTTATGCGCCATTAGCTATGTAAGTTATTTGTTATTGACAATATGGTGAATCACGCGCTTGAATCATGAATATCAAAAAAAGAAGAAAAATTAACATAATATTTACATAAACTTTTTATATAAATATGCACATGATTCAACGACAACATTTATCGTGAAGTTATCACTAAAACAGAAAAGTATTGGAAAAAAATGACCGACATTATTGTTATTTACAATAGTCGTATGTGAATTGCCCAATGCAGTAAACGCTAGTGACAAAAAGGAAATGAGGCAATTTTCTGAAATGTAAATAGATATAATATTTCACTTAGATCATTCGTCGCACTGAGAAATGCATAAGTGAAATTTTATTGATAATTACCATTACAGTATTAATCTTCTGACATTATTTAAGGTCAAGTTTACTACTTTTACTCCGCACTAATGAACTGTACGCTCACAAAAAATGGACGAATAAAAAAGTGAATAGTGAAATGAATCATTACGAAGAAATCTTTTACAATTATAGGTAAAAGACAGAAATTTTCTAAAATATTTCATTTTTGTCCTATCTACCAACAAATACCATCAATTATGTTTGTTTTTCATTCACGTTGTCTTTGAAGTAAGTCTTACAATGCAATCGCATTATACATTGTCTCAGAATAAGAAGGAGTGATTCAAATATTACGCCAAAATAGTGCATATTTTTAAGAGATTTTATTGGTTCAGGCAAATTTAATATAGATGAATGATGCCAGATATCTGTCATTTTTCATAACTTGTAAATGTTTAATTACATTTTTGCATTGTTTTATTTTAATAATATTTAATCTTAATTTTGAATAGGTTGTACATATTAATCCAAAAGTAATGTTTGTATTGTACAATCACACTTCCATTAAAATAAATTTTTTTACATTTATTTGTATATAATAAAGAAAATGATTAATATTGTTGACAAACTACTACATTCACAACTGCTTATGTTTCAGTTTTATGGTAAGTTACATTTTTAAGTTGTGTTCCGCGTTTTAGCGGGATACTTGAATCACTCCTTCATATTCTGAGACCAGGTATAGTAAACTGTTGAACTAAAAATGAACATTTAAGATTTGAGAAACTGTAAAATCAGGCATAATGATAAATACAAGTAATAATTCTGTAATCCTTATTCTATTGAAGAGCAGTCGATGATATTATTCTTTAAATATAATATCGCTTAAATGTCCTCCACGATTTCGACTATATGAGTGCATTCTGAACACTCTACTTTTTTATACATATCGTGTGTTTCACACTTTGCGCTTATGTTTTTTAAGGTCGGGAATTGTTCGTAGTATATTTCTGTAAGCAATTTGTTTCACAAAATCCCGTCAATAAAAGTGCAAGGGTGTGAGATCATATAATCTTAACGGTCAATTAACATTTCCATTTTTCTATATTATGCGCCTAGGTATCTGCTGCAGTAAAGAAATTGTTTCAATTTATTAGTTCATGCCAAAAATATTCCACTAGCATTTCCCTATATCGCTTATTATTAAAAGATTTCTGATATACTCTTCAAAAAAATAGGTGTCAATCATGTTTTACCGCACCAAACGATAATCTTCGGAAGGTAAAGCGACCTTTATAATTTTTGTCAGCTTAAATCCTGCAGTTATGTTTGTTTACTAATCAACTGAGGCGTTTTACCGTCAAAAATATTTTTTTCTTAAAATGCGGATCGACTTCCTACTGCTGTACGTCCAGTGCACGAAAAGTCGTCGCAAACTATCAATCTAAGTTTTTCAGGTAAATTGATTTTGTAAATCTTCAGATAAAGATTATGATAGATAATTTTTCACCTCGTCTTCTTAAAAAATCAAAATTCATGCAAACGACATGAAATAGTTATTAGTTCATCTCTGACACTCTGAATTACAGTAGCGATATTCTCTTCTGAAAGGGCCGTCCTACAATGTACATGTCGATTTATCTGCAACTGAGCCAGCTTTTCCAAATTTATTGACTAAACAATAAAGAAACTATTCGGTTGATCGATCATGTTAATCATACATATTTCGAAATGCCCGAAATGTTGAGCGAACCAAATACGCATTTTGATGTTAAATATGCATAATTTCTACGGACTATACATAACAACTTTGATATTGCAAGCACACTTTGTATTAACGATTGGAGCTTATTGCTTAACTGAAGTTTCTTTATACAATGAAAAGGTGAAAGAGAATTCATATCAATTGCAGTAACTGTATTAAATCTCATTTACTTTTAACCTTACATTAATAAAGAAATCAACCAGTGTAATTGCAATGTATTCCAACAAATTACGGTTTAAAGTTGCGGTGTCATTAGGACCATGATTGGTAGACACATTTACAAAAACAGGAATAGTTTGAATAAATAAAATACATTATTAGAATTACAATTATGCTCCTTCAGTGTATCCAACAATGTCAACTAATTAAGGACATTGACATGAATAGACATAGCTAGTTACTGACAGTGCACGAAAGTTATATTTTTCTATGCATTTATCTTTATTGCTTTGTATAAATTATCTAAGTTCTTATATGATTTTCGTTTTGTTGTGTGTTTTATAAAATGACATATATGCTTAGTGAAGTCTGGAATACAAGAAGACCATGATAAGAATTCCTCTATTGAGCGTTTCGAGCCATTGCAATATCAATAAACCCATGTAATAAGTGTTATTCGTTCGGATTACATTTTCCATTATTCTGATGTATACATTTTTGTCCACAATCCCGGAAATCCATCCACTGATCCTACAACACTCCATGAAAAGTAACCCAACCTATATTTTGACATTGCCTCTTCAATGCTGTATAATTCTTATGGCAAAAGCGTCCATCGGACTAAACTATTTTCATTTGTTTTACTTCTTTTATATGTTTATAAGATTTTGTTTCGTTGCGATATGCTTTCCGCTCACTCGTAATTTCTTACGCGTTGTTATATCACAAACATTTCTATCTCTCGAAGGGTTCTGAACTTCTACTCACTGATACTGGTGATGCACTTGTTATCTTTCTGCCTATAACAACATACATTTTCCGATGTAGTATTGTACTGCCCAAAGTGAATATTAAGTTTCTGGGCCTGCTGATTGCGAGCAACCTGACTTGGGAGTGCCACATTGATAACTTGTGTCGCAATTTGGCATCAGCAATATACTCAATACGAAGAGTGAAACTGGTGGCTACACCCGAGGCGGCTAGGACTGTGTACTGTGCAAATTTTCAGGGCAGGGTTTTGTATGGCCTATTGATGTGGGGAGCGTCTGGCGCGGCTGAGGCGGTTTTCAGGATGCAAAAGAGTGCAGTCAGAGCCCTTAGTGGTGTATGCAATACCACAAGTTGTGTAAACCTATTCAGAAAACACAAAATACTGACCCTCCCATCCTTGTATATACTTGTTTGCCTGGAATTTGTTCATAAGTCGCCAGATAAGTTTTGCAAAAATGGTGATTTTCACGAATATGAAACACGAAACCAGAGCAGTTTGGTGATACCGTATCATCGCATTGGGAAAAGTCAGCTAAGTTCGAATTACGTGGCCGTGAAGATATACAATGCTTTGCCTTATAGGTTTAGGAACCTACCATGGATTAATCTCAAAATATTAATAAAAAAGGTGCTGATAGAGAACGTTTTTTATTCAGTAAATGATTTCCTGAAGCATAAATTTTGACATTGCCCTTTTTGTGTTTTTATGTTTTAATTGGTACTCTGGTGTTTTATTTGTATAGATCTTGCGGATTTTAATGTGTTTGGTGGCGCACTAATTGTGAGCCCATTAATTGTGTTTTTATTTATATATGATTATTCTATGACGTGTATATGTACATATATATCAATAAATTATTATTATTATTATTATTATTATTATTACACAGTATAATATTACATCGTGTTTTCGGTCCTTCAATTACATTTAAATTATTTTACGGCCTGTTCGATCTTTATTTTAGAACACTATGTCAGTATTTCAGTATACCATTTCCATTTAAATAAAGTTATTATGTTTTTTGGTTTAGATATGCAATATTTCCTTTCATTTATGCTGTGTAAAAGTATTATTTTCCTTATTTTTTTTTATAAGAATATTTACGCAGAAATAAAAGTTATTCCGAAAGTATTATTTTTAAAAGATAAAACACTTTTAATGTATAAAAACTGATTACTTTTTTAAAATAAAATATTTGCGTGACTTTTCTTATTTTTACAATCGACCATTTCCGTCGAGCATCCTGTATATGATTAAATATTACTGCATTAAATATTAAAACGTATTAGTTTTACATTTTTTAATTAGTAAAAAAGCAATCCTTCCGTTTCAAATAAACCTTGGTAATTAACTTATGAAATTCGTACTGAGTTTCCTAACAGACATAGGAAGCGTACGTACGTATACCAAATTTACACTCCAAATACTTCCGCTAAACTCATTGTACCGTTGTGCACCGAGGAAGTTGGCTCTTGTAATTTATTATCTACTTACGCTAATATTAAATTAGGTATGGATTGCGCTGATATCTACGGATGTGCTTTATGTATTAAAAAGTGTTGCAAATGAGAGATTCAAAAAATTGCACAAAACGCGTGTTAAATAAAAAGATATTGTGTATCAATTCTGATTTTAATAACACAATAATATCTATAAATAGTACCGAGATATAATTGAAACCCTTCATTTTAACTACAACATAAACGCTTATCAATATTTTATTGAAATTATCGAGTGTTTATTATTGCTCTGAAGTATTAACGTCAATATTAACATTTTTTTTGTTACTTGAAAGTTTACTTTACCACTGCAGAGATTACTTTTGTCACATCAATATAATTAAATTATTTAGACAAAGACGTACACACATTGCAAATGTATGAATTTATTCAAATACAAGATTTCTGCGGAGAAAGTTATGTTTTATTTTTTCTAAATATTCATCTGTTTTTTATCAACACATACTTTTTCTCTTAGAACTTTCACAATTTTAAATAAATTTCAACAACAGACAAGAACATTTTCATTTTCTGCATGATTGATGTCTAAAAGAAAGACGAACAATCTGTGAGAGCGTAAATATCGCTTTCATACAAGAGAATTAAATTTCGATACAAAATTCTATGTGTAGATCTTTAATATATCTGACAATTGTAAATAAAGTGATCAGCAGACCACCATGTATAGCATAGAAGCCTATTCTTCAATTAATTAGTTTTCACATTAACGCATGGATACTTAAGTTTTTAGTAATCATATACAAATTAATCGTTTTGTATTATTTTTCAATTTGAACTTGTTTACAATATCGTATAGTAGGTACAAAAACATTAAAATAATAATAACTGTAAAATAAAAATAGATTATGTATATTGCAGAAATATTTTTTATTGTAATCTTTATCTTCTGGATAAAGGTATGCAGCCGAAGAACAGAAATATATTTTTAGGTAAATCATTAGGTAAAAGGAAAGTTTGACAGGAAATGGGACTTGAAATGAGTTAGGGTATTAGCTTTTTTTAATAATTTTTCAATATAATCTCATCTAACTTCCTCAAGATCTTTAATACACTATAGTAAGCTTTTTATTCGATCGAAACTTCTTTCCAATAACAAAAATTGAGTTTGGGGAAGAAGTGGAAGAAGTTACTTGATGAAGCTACTGGTAAATAGATAGATATTGGGGATAGATGCGAACCTGAAGTCTCAATCGATCCAAATTTTCGTGAACACTGTCGTGACAAGAGACCTTTTTTAAGTGCCAGTCCAGGTTGTTTTTACAAAATTGCTTTTTTCAATTTATTATATTATAGTCTATGAAAAATATCTTCTTCAAATCGCTAAGTTCGTTGCCATTAATTTATCCGCCGATGTATGTAAATACATTGGCTTTCTTTTTAAAGGAGAACATTTTTTCGTATTTTAGATCATAATTCAAGATTCGCAGCACCCACTTTGCCGACACCTGCGAACTGCTCAATTTTATTTATACATATAATGCAATGTACGTGGTCAGTCGATAGGCTCGCGACGCCGTCCTCTTTTGGTTGTGCAAAACAGTATTCGTAATTTTATTATTTCCACACTTGTTACAGTTTCTGATGATCTTGCTCGAATATCACCTTCAATACTCGTATCGCCGCTTAGTGACAAATTGTGACTTAAAAGGAAGCATGATCACCCAAAATTCCTTACATATTAGTCAAAATTTTAGATGTGTTTAAAAGAACACATATTAGGTTGCGTAAGGAATTGTAAATTTAGACACTTTACTAACATTTCTTTGACTTTCATATTAAGTCAGGAACTAACCAAATTTGACCTGTCATTTCGAAAAAGATATCAAACCGAGAACATAATAATGCCAGTAAACGCGTCTTACTTCCCATTAAATTAGTCATGAACATAAATTTTGTCTAATGTTCGTCATGAAACGAAATCGAGTATGTTCTGGAAAAAAATCGTATGTCGCAACTTAATACATAATTAGTAGTAGTAGGCAGTTATACAGTAGCACATATACCATAAATAAAAATACAATGAATACAATAAAGATGTACACGATATTAAAATGATATACTATATACCAGTATTAATAATTTTAAAAAAATCTTGTGTGTTGTGCGTACAATATTAATTTTTGAACAATAGTAAAATGTAAAGATATTTTGAATGAAAAAATTCAGACTTTATTGAATACTGGAAACTTTTTTCATCGGGAAATAGTAAGGTGCAAATGTGTTTCCCGTTATACCGTGAATATGATCACGAAATTAATTCAAGAAAACTTACACTATACGTATTCGTTGCCGAGTGATTAGAAAACCCACAAAACGTCAAGATTGTGTTATTACAAAAAGAAGTTGAAAAGTCAACAGCGACTTCTCAGAGAAATACTACAGGAAGCCAATATAAACATATCGGAAAGAATACTAAAGTCGCGGTTGTACGAAAAAAAAATTTATACGTTCAATATTACAAAGTGATGGGATCGGTTTTGATTTTATACACTACCGGTCGTATTTATTTGCCCACCCCATGTGTTTCCTGAAATACGGATTATCTTTCGAAAAATCTATATTATAATTATTCAACAATATTATTAGTGGAAGTAATTCCATATGAATTTCTACGAAAATCTTAAATTGTTTATGATATATCGTAAAGGTGTCAAATTGGAAAAATACCATAAATATTATATAGGCTAATTAATCCCTACACTATTAACAGTTTTACCTGCATTTTCGAAAGGTATTGTATTGTATTGTGTTATTGTACTAACTAATTACAATATTAGGATGTGTTATTCAAAAAGGAAAATAAATTTTATGTCAGTCATCGTTCATCTTTTGTTGCGAAAACAGTGAAATGGAGAGTTATTGTGAATATTTTAATGCAATGCCGAAGACGAAGGAATTATCTGTTGAAGTACGTGCTATGATAATTGCTTATCATCGTACGGGTAAAAGTAATGGCGAAATTGCAAAAGAATTAGAATTAAATCGCAGAACCGTTGATTATAACGTCAAAAAATTTAAAGAAAGTGGTATATTTTCCAACAAAAGAAGATCTGTACGACGCAAAGCGACGACATCTGCAGATGACCGGCTTCTAATACGGATAAGTAGACGCGATAGACGAAAAATAGCACCAGAAATTGCTGCTGAGATGAATAGAGCGCGTGCTAAACCAATTAGGGTGCCCACGGTACAGAGAAGGTTAAGGCAAGCGGGTTTATACGGAAGAATTGCTCTGCGAAAACCACTACTACGAAAGCAAAACAAGATAAAACGACTAAAGTGGGCTAAAAAACATAAGAATTGGACGATTGATCAGTGGAATAATGTGTTGTGGACAGACGAATCGAAGTTTGAACTTTTCGGTAGTAAAAGGCGAATATTCGTAAGAAGATCCGCAGGAGAAAGACTACTGCCAGAATGTATTACGCCTACCGTAAACATGGAGGAGGTTCAGTAATGATTTGGGGGTGTTTCGGTGGAAGATTTGTAGGCGATCTCGCCAAAATTGAGGGAGTCCTAAGAAAAGAAGGCTACAGGGAAATTTTAGAAAATAACGCTGTTCCTTCAGGACCAAGGATCCTTGGCGAAAACTTTGTATTTCAACAGGACAACGATCCGAAACACACTTCTAGATTGTGTGGTGATTACTTGCGTCAACTAGAAGAGCAAGGGCAAATCTCTATAATGGTATGGCCAGCTCAAAGTCCTCATCTGAACCCAATAGAACTTCTTTGGGAAAAATTGGACCGGAGGGTTCGAGAAGGTGCTCTATCATCCACCACTGTGGGAACAACTTCAAGAAACCTGGGCACAAATTACAGAAGATACGCTGCAAAAATTAATTGAAGGGATGCCGCGGTTGTTTGCCGCAATTATCAAAAATAAAGGTGGGCACATTGATGAGAGCAAAATTTAATAATAATTAATGATAAAGTTTTTATATTAGAAAAATGCAACTATTTTATGTTTATTTTACACTATTGTATTGGTACAATAAATAAATTTTCAGTACACATTTGATAGTTTAATAATTTTAGCTAAAACTAAGGGTGGGCAAATAAATATGACTGGTAGTGTACATGTATGTGTGTATATATTTCCCAATCTCATTTGTTTCATTACTATAAAGCAAAAGCCCGTAAAATGAACATTTCCAATAATGCAAATACATGTACATGTGAATTTCCAGATGTTATTCATCTATTTTTAGGAAATTTATAGTACTATTTAAGTACATGTACACATTCGAATAAACATGTCCCCATTTCCGTTCCACATTTTTTCGCGTAATCAATTTTTACCAATAAAACCCAAACTAATTGACTTTTTGCTTGTTTCGTTTACAATGAGTTGATTCCGTCAACAAAGTACGAAACTCATTAATGTGTGTATATAAGTGTAAAAGTAGTCCGATGTCAAAACCACGTAACTATTTATAAATGAGTTAATATTGATTGAATCAATCGGAAGCCTTCTAAAGTTACAGCAAACAACCGCACCGCAGTCGGAAATGTAACTTAATAGCTTCGGCTACCACTTTTAGACTAATACACAAGGAAAGGCATCTAGGTGGCACGCAAATGTTCCGGAAACATTCGACTCGCCAACTAAGTTTTCATACTGTTCATGAAATAAGGTAAAGGTTACACTTTCAGCTATAATAAATTGAAACTAAATAAGGCATAAGGTCGTTTTAGTTTCATATATATATATTGGACTGACCTAGATATTGACTTTTCCAGCTGTCATACACATGTACGTTTGCGATATATAAATGTAATACATAAAACTTTTTTGCGGTTAGCCATGCTTATGAAATACAAATCAAAGAGACCATGTCCTTTGATAAATAATATTAATACATTTTTCGTTCAAGTGACTGTAAATAATTTCTGACCTTTTAACAAAATTATATATTTTTCTTTGACCGTATTTTAGGTTGTCAATGTTATGACCTAACATTATTTAGAATTTCGTCGCTGAATGTGAGCAATTACATATTTATATATACTTCTAAAGGCAGTCGCACCGGGAACTTAACTGAAGTGGTTTATATTAAAAAACATTGAAATAAAAATAAATTAATGAGAAGGAGTGCTTAATATAGAACTAGTTTTTAGCTACTATTAAACAGGTTTTCTTGGTTATCTGCTTCTGGGTTTCCGGGCTGGGACCGCGTCACTTGTATATCTGCCGACGTTTCGTACCCATTTGTATGGGACATCTTCAGGGCTGAACTACTGCACTGAAACTGGGTAAAACTAATAGGTTTTCTTGGTATTATATTTTACGTTATTATACATTTTATTATGATCTACTAAGTTATCGAAAAAATGTAATTTATAAATATTTATCTTAGACTGTGGTACGCCACGAATTTTTAATTTTAAATTTTATTTTGATACCCGAAGCATTTTCAATTATGAAAGTCAGTTTTAAAAGACTTATTTATTCGTGAATAAGTTTCTTTAGAAAACCTAAGGAGGAAAACACTTACCTATATCCTTATTACCAGATTCTCGTATGTCAGATATTTTGCCAATCGCAGTTATATAGATATCTAGCTGTTAAGCTATGGGGCGTTTCTAAAACAATTGCTAACGTCAGATATCTATTTGTTAAAGTTACCTCCCCCTGATCAAGGAGTTATCGGCAGGATATAAAGAGCTTTGGCATCTTTTTCGTTAGCTTGTTGATTAATGTACAAGGAATGTTACTATGTTTATAAAGGGTTTTCCAATAGGGACATTATTAAAAATTACTACTGCAATTCTGAGTCAGTGGTCGCAACTTTAAAGTTCTTACTCCAATTTTCGGTTAAAATAATCGTCCCACCAGACAGGCTGTGCGTGCTATAGTGGATAAATTCAAGTAAAAATATTCAGTATTCGATGTTCCTGTGCCAGTGAAACAACGTTCTGGTCGAAATATCGAAAATATCGCAGCCGTAAGTGCTTCAGCTCAAAATGAGCCAAATCAATCGATTCCACGCCGTTTAAATAAATTGGGAAACTCCCAAATCACATTGTGGCGAATTTTGCGTAAAGATCTTGGCTTACACCCTTACAAGATCAAATTAACTCAAGACCTGAAGCCTCTTGATCGTTTGAAGTCCGAAACTTCTCCGATTGGGCTCTGCTAAAGTTTGAAGAAAATCCTGAATTTCATCGAAAAATCATCTTCAGCGATGAAGCTCATTTTTGGCCAAATAGCTCTGTCAATAAGCCAAAAAAAATGCGTTATTGGACAACAAATCCACATGTGCTTCAAGTGACTCCATTACAACCACAAAAAGTGACCGTGTGGTGTGGATTTCATCCCGGAGGTGTGATTGGACCATATTATTTCGTCGATGAAAATGATCGCTATGTTACGGTCAATGGAGTTCGCTATCCTGCCATGTTGGAAAACTATTTTTAGCCAGAATTGGATGGACTTGAGATTAGTGATATGTGGTTCCAACAAGATGGTGCCATACGCCACACAGCTGGTCGAACAATTGATCTATTGAAGCGGAAGTTCGGTAACCGTGTAATCTCGAGAAATGGTCCAGTCGAGTGGCCATATCGCTCATGCGACTAAACCCTCTTGGATTTCTTTGCGTTAAGTCGTTGATTTATGCCACCAAACGCTAAAGGAGCACAGGGACAATATCGAGCGCAAATTGCCAACGTTCTGGCTGATATGTGTGAAAGAATGGTGGAAAATTGACTCCAAAGAATCGATCGCTGCACACATACTGACGGTGATCGTATGAACGGAATCGAATTCCATAGTTAAATATAGTATATGATAACATGGATATTTCACGAGGCACGAAAAATACAATAATGAAAACAAACAACTATTTTAATTTTAATACACACCATTACACCTACTCTTACTTAATTTCTAGAATTTTAGGTAAATACTTATAAGATAGATATTTTATGGTACTGAGAAGGCAGGTAAACACATTTCTAAGTTGTGTGAGAGAGACTAGAATTATAAATGTATTAGAAATATTGTTTCAGTGTTTTTATTTGGTAGTAAGAAAGAAACCCCGTAGTCCGTGACACCTACTGGCTATTAAAACAACTAAAGGGACAGGGCAGTTTTCTCATTATGATCTAACTTTCAGCAGTAGTAGTGTGTAGAAGTGAGTGCTGCTATTAATCAATTAATATAAAGTGTTATTAACAATTTTAAGTTAAAATGTTGCAGTAGGTAGTAACAAAGTAATTCATGGACAAGAGAGCGAAATTTGATTTATGTCACAAAGTTACTTCATATTTATTGTAATCGTTTTTTAGAACTTCTGAATATTTTATTTTTCTTTAGAATATTTTTCTTAATTTTATCTATACTTCTCTTAACATACAACATAAAATCTATTGGAATAATGCATCTTTAATTTCCTGGCATGTATTAAAAACAATAAAAGATACTAAGATTTACATAGTTAACTAATAACTACTACAATAACTACTTCCTAGTATACTTAACCAACAATACTTTTGTTACTGAAATTTAATTGAAATATTTATTATTTACACATATACGAAGGTAATTTTGATGGAGTGATTAACTTAATCACTTAAGGTTGATATATAACCCCTTTTCACATTAATTTTCGTATTCTGTATATGTATTTCGACAACTAAGTTGTCATCGTCACCACATAATTAAACAGTGTCGCACCTGGAAAACTACGGCAAAAATTCCGTACGCGATCTGTACCATGGAAAGCCAAAAACACACAGTGTGTGTGTGTGCGTTTTAGCTTTCGAGGGTACTGATCGCGTACGTATACATATACGACTCTATCACGGGATTATGGTAATTAATATTACTTTTAAATAGTAAATATATATATACTAAATGCAATTTGTCTAGTAATTATTCCCTTTTACATATATAATTTAAACAGGTAGAAATTCCCTCATTGCGAACCCGGTACTTGCTATTTTATACTTAGTTCGGCCAATTCGTACGCATTAGGGGGTGTGTAGTTAGAGGGTGTGCAGTATCTGTGCATTTGCCATGAACAAAACTTTTGGAAATGATAAATTCGCAATTTTTAGTTTGATACTATTTTCTTTTTAAGAAAAAAATTGAAAGAAATGTCAATTTACTGCTACATTTTTTTAAATAAATTAAGAATAAAATGGAACTAGTAAAAGTAGTTGCGCATGTATTTGATTCACAAGCATCCTTGGTTTCAAAACGCATTATTTCCTTATCCAATTATCGCCACTACATAGCAAATAAACACAGTTATTGTTAGGTACTTTTAAAGATAATCGATATGCAAGCATTTTAGACTACAGTACAGGGTGCAGTATATAAAAGAGCAGCGAACGTTGTAAAACCCGTTTTTAGGCATCACCATCGCCATCAAAACATTAAAGAGTGAAATGAAAACTGGATGCAGTCGGCGCGACGTGATGCCCTGCCGTTACAACCGACTCCTTTCGTCTTTGAAAAGTATGCCACCTTGACTGATATAATGCGACATACGTACTTCATTGTCCTTCTATGTTCTGCATTAACTCTATCGAGATGGGGAATATGTAATAGTTACTTGTAGTACCAGTAGTCGGCACAGTTCGTTTCTAAAGTTATGTCTATCTTGTGGTAAGTAAATAGTGGATAATAAGCCCGTATGACGAAAAATATGCGTGACCAAACGGGTAACATACCTCTGTATTATAAAGTATGCGTGGCAACGATAAAAATGTACACCTATAATAGAAGGTCCCATTGTACTTATAAAACGTTGACCGAGAATGAATTGAAATTCTATATTTGGAAACTATAAAATGCACGGATTTTTTGGATGTTTAAGTTATGCAAAATAGATGTTTATTTTTCTTATTAAGAGGTTATTTTTGTGTTAAAAAAGTGTGCAATATTGTGCGATATTTGTGATAAATATACAAATTTCTATTAGGTATTCACATTATATGAGACTTGCAACTATTTTATTCAAATATTTCCTTAATATATTTTATATATGTTAAAAGATGAATACTAGCATATATGTACGTATCCATTGTAATAAGATATTAATTAATTTAAACTTGCAAATAATACGGTGACCACAACTAGTAACATAAACATATTTTGGACATATTAAAGGATAACAATATTACAATTACTGTGCCATATTTATATTAAGTTAAAAAGATAGATAAATGGGTGCCCCAGAAGACACTTTGTCTCTTTATAAGTTCAGATTTCTTTTCCTAGTAAATTCTTATCTACATGTTAGATATCCTAGGTTGTGTTTTTTCATATTTTTTCTAATATTTTCATCCAGCATTTCACATTCATTTTATAATATTTTGTTTTGGAGACTTTATTCTGAATCTTCATTTTGCGAATAACATGAGAGAGTATTTTTTTTGTATGGTAATGTGAGTTAGTATATCTTTATCGTTTGTTTTTCTTATTCATTTTGTTAAAAATTTATTAAGATCATTCAATCTTACTTCCCTTGTTCCATCCTTTATTAAAATTATTCTTAAATGTATAAATCGTGATATGTGGTTTGGGTCCTACGTTCTATGAATCTCATTTTATCTGTATCTCAAATCAATTTATATTTTCTTATTCATTATTGACAAATTTCCGTATCGCATTGCAGGCTTTCTTTCTTGTATGTCAACAAAATTAAATACTAATTGTAAATAGTTTACCATTAAGCTATCTATGTTTGCTTTATTTTATGTTGACATCCGTAGTGATTTTTTTATTTACATAAACATCGAAGTGATGCTATAACGTTGCCTCAATACTTATGAGTATACTCGTTGTCTGATAGTATGAATGAATTAGTCATTAATCTTTCTGTATGCTCTAATGTCATTTGTTTGTTTTTGAAATGCCATAAGACTGTTAAATATCATAATATTGCTCTATTAAGTACTTTATGTTTGTACATGCCTTCGACATTCATTATTTGTCTTTCACTATAATTCTTATCACTCACAAATCATATTTCAAATAAAGAAAACTAGAAGCAGTAAATTTAAATTTTAATCAAATAGTGTTTTAATCAAATAGTGGTACGAGATTAGAAGCTTTTTAATGGACAGTGCTTTCTATTCAGAGCGAGGCTTTTCGACAATTGAAATTGTTATTGCTTTTCATTTCTTTTGATCTCTTTATTTTGATGTGTTTGTTTATTTTGGATGATTATTTTGTCTTTTATTATATTATTATTAACGTTTGTCGTTTACATATTTATTTATTGTGTTTTATGCTAAACTTTAAAAAATAAAAACCGCTAAGAAATCCCGATAAAAAACATTTTGCACGTTCAAGAAATAACTTTTTAATAGTGAATGTATTCAATTGACGCAAAGCGATTTTGTCTCATTACCAAAGATGCCTTAGAGAATAAGGAAATGTTCGTATAGATGAATCAGATGAATATGGGGTTGTGAGAGTAAAAAACCCCAGAAGATGTATTACTGGGCAACCTTCGCTAACTGCCTTCTCATATTCAGGGCGAACACATTCAGTAGACAAAGACAAAAATTAGCAATATCCATTGTACCACTTGGAGTGGATTCTTATGGACAATTTCCTTAGAATCGTGAAAAGCAATGAAAACTTGTTTTTGGCTTTTACAGACTTTTTAATCCCACCGAGTTTCATCATCAGTTACAGTCGTTCCAACAAGTTTTCACTTATTTGAACTTGTCTAAAGATATCTTTGCAATAATTCAGTACAATTCTTAATCATCCTGCAACTGATATGGAAAATCATTGAATTTGGCTTCCGAAAACTGGTCATCATTTCAATCGATCTGCCCGAAGATTTATTATCTTGGATATCCTCTCTGACATCTTTAAAAAACCGACACCGCTTGTAGAGTTTCTGCAGCGCTTTAATCGTTTTTTGGTGCTAATTCTTTACTTTTTTTCATTTTTATATGGAGACATAGAAGAAAGAAAGAAAGAAATTTAGAAAGGTTAACATTACTAAATTGTTTAAAATAAAAAATAGTCCGAATGGCAGTTATTTTGAAGCCAGAGACAGTGTGCTTTAATTTTCCAGAGAATACATTTGGATTACCATTTTATGTACCTTAAAATTTAATTCCTTAAATTTTACCATTACAGATCTAACTACTTTTATTAGGCAAGGAATAATCTATTCGAATTTTTTTCTCTTCTAATAGAGCGTGCAACCAAACTACATATTTTGAGACGTGAAATTTGACCATTACCGACCTAATCACTCTTTCTATGTAAGGCATAATCTATTCGAACTCTTTCTCTCGCGTACAACAAAACTACATATTTCGACAGTTGAAATTTGCAATAAACCATAATTATAGATGTATTACTACATAATATTTATTTCGTTAGGCAACAAATAAAGTAAATTAATTGAATTTAATGGTAGTGAAAGTTATCCAAATCTGGAGAGACAAAAATGCCAAATAAAGGCAGAATCTGTCAATGGAAAAATATTAACCCGGCTATACCTGTTCAACAGCGTAAGACGGTAGTTAAGGGTCAAATGCATGGTATTTTTAAAGTACCCCCAAACGCTACAAGTGAATAGGACTGCTTGTATGAAATTTCAAACCAGTGTAAATACTTCAAGGACACAGAGGTGTGCACTAAGAATTTATTTTTAGATAGGTTTAGTATAGATATGAAGATATGTATGTATATATGCATCACATGCATATCTTGTATTGAATTTTCTAAGTGAAGGCTGCATAAATAGATTCAAGTATAAATAAGGATAATGATACCCGAGCAAACGAGCATATTAAAAAGTCATGATTAATATTTATTCAAAAGATATTACGGGCGGCGTCATACTTTCACAAAGAGTAACCTTGAATAGATAATTTAGAATACCATCAGTTTAAAGTCTAAGCCGTATCATGCGTATATCAATTTTTGTTTATAATGCATTTTCTCTATTGTTTGTCTATAGGTAGGTCTACATCACGATGCTTAATATAATTATAAATTCTTAAAACAACATGCTCGTTTTAAATTCCGTAATACGTCGAATAATATTCAGACATAATGTATTATATTGCAATATTTTATTATAAGAAAAATGAAGAAAAGAATACATTTCTTTGACTGATAGGGAACAAATGAATATAATTATCCCTTTACCGTGTTCAATATCCTTATATTTTATTGGAATGTTAATTTCCCCCTTCGATTTCATCATTATTATAGATAATATAATATAGCTTACTGTAGATGCGTATATACACATTTTACTTTCAAAGTTGTTATACTCTGTAGTTGATTTTCACTTTTTCCAATTATATATATGTATATATATTGGGTCTGGGAAAAAGTTCGTGGCGTTTTTCCCGATAAATGGCATTGGTTGCCGATAACTAAAGAACAACAAGTCACAGCGACACCACCGACGGCTCGTTTTTTAGATGACCTTCCGAACGTTAGTTTGAGCGTAGAAACATTGTAATCGGTGCAGTGGTTGGAAAGCTATTCGCACTTGAAAATGGAGAAGAATAATGAGAAATTTCGCTATATTCTGCAATATTATTATGATAAGGGGAAGAACGCTGCGCAGGCTTGTGATAAAATTTGTGCTGTGTACGGTGAAGGTACTTTATCGAAATCTGTTGCGCGGAAATGGTTCGCTCGCTTTCGTTCTGGAAATTTCAATGTGAAAGATGAGTCACGCTCCGGTCGTCCAATCACTGAAAAATCTGATGAAATTCTTGAAAAAGTCCAACAAGATAAGCATATCAGCAGTGTCGATATTGGCATGGAGCTAGGCATTGACCACAAAACTGTTTTGAACTATTTACACAAAGCTGGTTACAAAAAAAAGCTTGACGTATGGGTTCCTCTTGAGTTGAGCGTGAAAAACATGATGGACCGAATTAACATCTGCGATGCGCTGCTGAAACGGAATGAAATCGAGCCGTTTCTGAAACGTTTAATAACCGGAGATGAAAAATGGATTACGTACGATAATCGGAAGCGTAAAAGATCGTGGATAAAGGATGGTGAGCCGTCACAAGCGTTCGCTAAGCCAACATTGACGCCAAAAAAAGTGATGCTGTGTGTATGGTGGGACTGGAGGGGAATCGTCCACTACGAGCTACTTCCAACTGGTCAGACGATTGATTCTCAACTCTACTGTGCACAACTAGAGAGATTACGCCAGGCGATTGAAAGAAAACGGCCCGAATTGATTAATAGGAAAGGTGTTGTCTTCCATCATGACAACGCCCGACCACACACTTCTTTGATGACCCGTCAAAAATTGAGAGAGTTTGGTTGGGAAGTTTTGATGCACCCACCTTACAGTCCGGATATAGCACCCTCTGACTATCATCTGTTTCGATCTCTGCAGAACTCTCTCAATGGAATTAAGTTGGTTTCAAAAGAAGCCTGTGAAAACTACTTGATTCAGTTTTTCGACCAGAAACCACAGAAGTTTTTCACCGATGGGATCATGGATCTACCAAAAAAATGGCGAAACATTGTCGATAATAATGGAGCATATTCGGTTTAAATGAATTCGTCCACGCGCCATGCGGGGACCAGTTGAATTTTACTGAAAAAACGCCACGAACTTTTTCCCAGACCCAATATATATATATATATATATATATATATATATATATATATATATATATATATATATATATTAATAAAAAGTGTAAATTCTTTCATTTTTTGAATGTATTTTTCTTTGTTCTAAGTTATTGTACAATTTGAATATTTAATGGGAAATTATAGTTTGCCATCTTAAATATGACAGTTTCCACAAAAGCATATTGTAGGCGATGACTTAATTCCTGTTTTCTTTTTACACGATGTAAGATTTAATGTGGATTATTAATATGGCTATTCAAACGTCTATATTTCCGACAGCTCGAAAACGTAATAGGATAAGCTCAATATTTCAAAAAGCAAATGATGATTGTGTTGATAATTGTAAATCTATATTAATTTCATCTTTGCACTAAATCATATATGTCGCCCTATCAACATGGTTTTATATGTGGTAGATCTACCATTACTAGCGTTGTAGTAATTTATGAATTTGTTAATGAGAAGCACTGATGGTCGTGGCCAAGTCAATGTAATTAATACTAACTTTAGCAGTGCTTTTGGCTCGAACAATCTCACCATTTTATTTTCTAAGTTATCAGCGTTTGGTTTAACATCCTCCTTACTACGATTCTTAGAATCTTACCTAGGGATGGGATTTTTCCTTTACCGAATGTCCTGCAGGGATCACATCTGGGACTGGTCCTGTTCATTCTTTTTATGGTTTACTGACAACTTTATTTTATTTTATACTGTCGCGGCCTATGCAGATGACTTGAAAATTTACTTACCTAGTAAAATTTGGAATGATATACTTCACCTTCAAGAAAACTTGAATATTCTTGCGTAATGATCTATATATAAACTAAAATTTAATTTTAGTGAATGATGTTCCGTCTTTTACACCAAGAAAGTTAACTGTATTAATACTGGCTACTTCATAAATATCTCTCACAAGGGTTGATCATGTGAAACACCTTGGTGTTACATTTAATTCATGTTTAAGTTTCGCTCCACATATTAACAATGTTTGTGTTACAGCATTTAAAATTTTGGGTATTGTCTTGTACCTGTAAAGCCTTCAGAAATTTGATCATGATTAAAGATATGTCTTTACACATATACTTAGTCAACTTGGATATGCTTTACCTGTTTGATCATTCATTATATTTGCAATTATCCATTTGGAAAGCGCAATATTGTTTTTGAAATACTCAATCCAATTATTTAGACTTGATAACATTTACCCGGAACGCAACGCTGATTATGAGTCGTTACTAAGTAGACATAATATGCAATCCTTAGAGAGACGTCGAGCAGTTGATGTTGCGAGATTTATGTGAAAGTTCATACATAATTTTATTGATTCCTTTCATCTGCTCTCCTATACGATTTTTTTGTTCCTCTATTTTTCAATTGCCTTTTCATAAAACTACTTTTTGCTTCATAGCACTCCTATAACGATGACGGAAGGAACAGCGAACTTGGTCTCTAGTGATATTATCTTTAATTCAATTAATCAGTGTTTTTAAATTTTTAGTAATCAAGTGATTAGTTGCACTTCTGTTTTTGTTTGGATAATCTTTTTTCCAAGTGTGTATTATTTATTTTTTTTCGGTCTTTAGTATGTATATAAATATGAATTAAATTTGTTCTGTAAAATTAACTCTCCATGCGATTATTTCTGGTTTACTCCTTTTTTATTTAGTTGTTAATCTTTTATTCTTCTAGCAGCATATATTCCATTTGCTCCTTCTACCATCTTTAAAACTTTTAAATATATTTCCTCGTTATTTATACTCATCTCTGCCAAGCTTCCACAAGCAGTTTCCAGTTCTTTGTACTGTTTTACTGTTCCATGTTTCCTCTGATTCACTGCGTTTATGTATATTTATTTCTATTTTATTGTTTAACATTTGCCTATTTTTATGTGAGTCTGACAATAGTATCGTATCATCCACATGCATTTGTTGCAAGCAAATTTGTAAACAATATTATTGTGTGCAAACTTTTACTTTTTTTACTTGGCATTCTTAAGTACTGTACCAATATGATTATAAGTAGTTGGAGAATAAGATTATTTCACTATTTTATGCCTTTCTTAATTTCAAAACTCATCAGTCCCAGTCCATTAATTTGTCGGTTCATTAAAACACAAAGTCAAAGTAGTCCTTGACTTTAAAATCGTGTCCGAGTAGATTTCCGTTATTTAACTCAGTTTTATAGGTTATCGTATACTTAAATGTCAATAAGGTCTTTTCCTTTTGTATAACACTTGAAAGTTTACTAAAATGCCATAATAATGAATAGAGATTTTGTAGAACAAGTAATGATCTTGTAAGGTAAAAATAATTTGTGGATGCAAAATTAAATGGTTTTTAAATTTTGTCGATTTATATTTTTGATTGTAAGTAATAGACAACTGACATTTAAAATTTAAAACTAATTATGCGTTAAATTATGACATACGATATTTATGTATAATATACTTAATTTTGTTTTTCAATGAACGCTCATTTTTTTAACCTTTCTTTCTTCATCGTCCCATAAAATATATAAAAATTTTGTCTATTGAGTAGAATATCGCTTTTTAAATTGATAAATGTTATGTAAAGCTTCTTTCCTATCTACAATATTTTTAAAAGAAAAATATTGCCTCGATTTTTTTAATGGTGAAATATTATCTCGTATCTGCAAGAATCACTTAACATAAAGATAATGAATTTTTAGGCGATAATTAAATTTAAATTTAAATATTTTTCGAAACACTTTAAACAGTACTTGAAATATTTAGGACGCAATTATATAAAATTTAATTTTAAATCATCAATAACATTTTAAAAGTTTTATGCATAATTTTTAGATATTTAAAAAAATATTTTTTTCGAGTTGTATTAAAAAAAATTCTATACAGATCTAAGTGAAATTCACTTATATTGGAAACATCAAACGAGCAATTTCGACATTTTTTTTTAGATATTTAAGAAGCTATGATGATAGGTTCGACGCCACTTGTTGAAGCCTCACAAAAATTTATCGGAAAAAATGAAAGTTGCGTTGATTAAAAAATTAAATTCAAATTAAAAAACAAAGCATTACAATTTATTACTTATATTTAATAAAAAAAATATATACAATATTACAAAAAATAGCAAAACTGTATTGGAACTGCTAAACTATTTGAAGAGCATAAGGTCTAATCAAAACTAAATGAAGTTTTAAAACATGAAGTTAATAATGCATGTAATAACTGTCATTAATAATCATTTGCTCATGTCTATTTACTAAGAGGTAATAGGCAGAATTTACATAGGACATGTATTTAGATATGCATCGCGGCATAAAATGGATTAGTTTTGTGACTAAGTATATAGGTCTGGGAAAAAGTTCGTGGCGTTTTTTCAGTAAAATTCAACTGGTCCCCGCATGGCGCGTGGACGAATTCATTTAAACCTAATATGCTCCATTATTATCGACAATGTTTCGCCATTTTTTTGGTAGATCCATGATCCCATCGGTGAAAAACTTCTGTGGTTTCTGGTCGAAAAACTGAATCAAGTAGTTTTCACAGGCTTCTTTTGAAACCAACTTAATTCTATTGAGAGAGTTCTGCAGAGATCGAAACAGATGATAGTCAGAGGGTGCTATATCCGGACTGTAAGGTGGGTGCATCAAAACTTCCCAACCAAACTCTCTCAATTTTTGACGGGTCATCAAAGAAGTGTGTGGTCGGGCGTTGTCATGATGGAAGACAACACCTTTCCTATTAATCAATTCGGGCCGTTTTCTTTCAATCGCCTGGCGTAATCTCTCTAGTTGTGCACAGTAGAGTTGAGAATCAATCGTCTGACCAGTTGGAAGTAGCTCGTAGTGGACGATTCCCCTCCAGTCCCACCATACACACAGCATCACTTTTTTTGGCGTCAATGTTGGCTTAGCGAACGCTTGTGACGGCTCACCATCCTTTATCCACGATCTTTTACGCTTCCGATTATCGTACGTAATCCATTTTTCATCTCCGGTTATTAAACGTTTCAGAAACGGCTCGATTTCATTCCGTTTCAGCAGCGCATCGCAGATGTTAATTCGGTTCATCATGTTTTTCACGCCCAACTCATAAGGAACCCATACGTCAAGCTTTTTTTTGTAACCAGCTTTGTGTAAATGGTTCAAAACAGTTTTGTGGTCAATGCCTAGCTCCATGCCAATATCGACACTGCTGATATGCTTATCTTGTTGGACTTTTTCAAGAATTTCATCAGATTTTTCAGTGATTGGACGACCGGAGCGTGACTCATCTTTCACATTGAAATTTCCAGAACGAAAGCGAGCGAACCATTTCCGCGCAACAGATTTCGATAAAGTACCTTCACCGTACACAGCACAAATTTTATCACAAGCCTGCGCAGCGTTCTTCCCCTTATCATAATAATATTGCAGAATATAGCGAAATTTCTCATTATTCTTCTCCATTTTCAAGTGCGAATAACTTTCCAACCACTGCACCGATTACAATGTTTCTACGCTCAAACTAACGTTCGGAAGGTCATCTAAAAAACGAGCCGTCGGTGGTGTCGCTGTGACTTGTTGTTCTTTAGTTATCGGCAACCAATGCCATCTATCGGGAAAAAAGCCACGAACTTTTTCCCAGACCCAATATATATAAGGATAGATCCGAAAATTTCTATAACAAGACAGAAAGAAACATTTTTTGGGAAAATCGTATATTTTTTTCCACAAAGTCTCCTTTCGCTTCTACATATTTGATTTAATGCTTTTTGAGACCTTTCAATCATTCAAAAAATAAAAACTATTTAAACCTTCGAAATAACCATTTACGGTTTTAGTAATCTCAATATGCGACGAGCATATCTTTCCAGCTAACAATTTCTTCAAATTTGGTAAATATGGTGCATATTCAAGTAAATGGAATTGTGATTCATGCATTTAACTTTTTTTTTCAAATGTGCCTTTTTACTTTGATTTCTTCGTTCAATTTGTCTAAGAAAAACGCATAATACGTCTTCGCCTCCTTGGGAGTTGGTTCATCACGTTTTCTTTACTGTTTTGACTGCTCTTAGGAGTGTAATTATGTATCCACCTTTTATCAATAGTCATAAAACATAGTAATAAAAAATCTTTCTCATTAGGTTTGAAAATGTCTAAACATTGCTGCGAATTGATTGGTCTTTCCCACTCGCTTTTAGTGAATTGCCAGCAAACGTGATACCCATAAGCTTTCTTATGTTAAAATGTTGATGTAAGATACAATGTAAAGGGTCTTTCATTAAACGCTTCCTGTCTTTAAATTTAAATAAAACAAAGTGTGTGTGAGATATCATCGAAATTTTGTATTCGTTTGAAAGGCCTATTAATGCCATTATGTATGGAATATAACATCGCGCAAATGTCCGCCTCGGCTTCACTGGGTGGCGCATCCGAAATGTCCAATTTGCTATGTCTCTGGCGCATAAATCAGGCTGAATTTTACTGTTGCCATGGGTTATGTTGGCTTTGAGGGCCGCTGTGGTTTATGGCTTATTCGCATAAACCTATGACTTAACAAAACCTCACAAGAAAATATCTAACGGGGTCAAATCGCACGATCTCGGCGGCCAGTTCACATCACCTCCACGTGAGATGACCATGCCCTCAAATCACTCGTGCAGAATGTCCAATGTGGCATGAACTGTGTGACACGTAGCGCCGTTCTGTTGAAACCACATATTGTTGGTGTCCATATCATCCAATTCAGGCCAAAAGAAGTTGGTAATCATTGACCTATAGCGTTCGTCGTTGACGGTGATGGCCTGGCCAACGTCGTTCTCAAAGAAATATGGACCGACGATGCCGCCAGCCCAAATTCCACTCCAAACAGTGCCTCATCCTTGAAGATGATTTTTTTGATGAAAATTAAGGTGAGCGAACACACGTGGTTGTCTATGGTCGTTTATCTTCGGTTCCTGGGTCAGTTGAATTTTGTACAGGTGCAGGCCCTAGTCACAATGCAAAATTCGCCAAGTTATGGTCTGCGAAAGGCCGAGTTATTATGAGCGACGCGAAATCGGCTGCCTAGGATTCCCCTGTATACTCTCACGGGCAGCGGCGATGTTTTCAGCAGATCTTGCGTTTCGTCGTCGTGTAGGTATTGGTTCACCTATCACACTGCGAATAGTCTTCTCGTTGGGACGATTATGGCGCCCGTACAACGGGCGAAGCGCGCGGAACGTTGCCCGAACAGAACACCCATTTTGATAAATCAATTTTATCATTTGCACGTGTTGTTGAACGCTCTATCCGACCATGGTGATTTGACAAAACAGATTGAATAAATGACGGCCAATTCGACAGATGTAGCTTCAACAATATGGCCGCTATCAACTGTCAAACTTCGGAAGTCCCTATTGGAATACGCGTTGCATGGCCATATGAAGTACCTGCTTTCTCTGCTATCCCTCTTAACTCTAGTCGGTGATCTTCCGACATCATTTCATGGAATTGTTCAATTAGATTTTCATCGACACTTGTTTTTGGTAACTCAATGCCCCACTTTGCATATAAAGGCGAAGCCGCACCACCACTTTCATCTAGTTCATTTTTTATTTGTTTAGCATTTATGCCTTTCAAAAAGAAATGCTATATTACTGCACGGAACTTGTTTTTATTCATGATTAAAAAAAATATTTTAAATTTGGTAGCAGTTGACGAACAATGGCACTATCAAGACAAATGAATAACACGCGCCATCTTCTGGTTCTGTTTAGAAATACTTCGATGGACTTTCGTATGAACGAATTCGATTATTAAAACAAATTAGACGACTAATTCTTTTAAAAGTATTCACTATATGTACTTATTTATATTTATTTAAATCATATGTAAAATTTAATTATATGCAGAGCATATTTAAACTTTTTAGTTGACTTCATATAATAAATACAATTTCGAATACTTATATAGTAACACAATAATTTTAAGAGAATATATTTTCTTTAGTATTATTTTCTGCCATAGTGTAACGAGTAAAACTGTACAAATTAAACACTACACACCATTTAATAGAATAAAGTAAATTATATAAAATAAAAATTAAGTATGCTAGTAATAACTTGGCAAGTTTCACTGAAGTTCTCATAGACGGCTCCCATCTTTCCTTATATTCACATTGAATGCTTTTCCTGGGACGCAGTGAATTTTCAATTCATAATAATACAATGTGATAAAATAATGCTACGAAATCTTATTTCCTTTGTTTATGCTAAATATATAAACATTTAAATTTAAATGTGTGCATAAGTGTTCCATAATATGTTAAAAATCACTTTAACTTAATTTTATCAGTTTTCTTATCAACTTTCTATGTATAGTTTCCGTACACTAGTCTCAGTATATTCACGAAAAGACATTGATATCTATTAAGTGCGCAACTAAGTTCTCGCTGTTTTTCAAAAGATGGCTCCAGTAGTAAGTGCTGGTCGATTGTGACATAACCAAAACGTCATGAACCAAACTTAGTTAAATGGTAAACAAACCGCTTTAACACATTAGTGATTTTGTTTTTGCGTCATATACTTTTCGTTATGTGAAAATGTCTGATTTTGTGCCAAATAATCGTCATTTGCGGGAAGTGTTGCTTTTCTGCTTTCGTTCGAAGAAAACGGCGGCTGAAGCGCATCAAGAACTCCAAAAAGTTTACAGAGATGCTGTTCTAAGTGAAACAACGTGCCATGATTGGTTCCGTCGCTTCAGAGACAGTGATGATAACCGTTCGCGTGAAAGAAGACCAGTAACCTTCGAAGACGCTGAATTGGAGGCATTGCTCGTTGAGTATCCGTGCCAAACGCTAAAAGAGCTTGCTTCAGCATTAGAAGTTACCCGCCAAGCCATTTTCCAGCGATTGCATGCGTTGAGAATGATTCAAAAACAAGGAACTTGGCTTCCCTATGATTTGAAGCCAAGAGACGTTGAGCGTCGTTTTTCGCCTGTGAACAACTGCTCCAGCGGCAAAAAAGGAAGGGTTTTCTTCATCGCATCGTTACGGGTGATGAAAAATGGATTAATTACTGCAACCCAAAGAGAACGAAATCATGGGGACTGCCCGGTCATGCTTCTACGTCGTCGGTTCGGCCGAATATTCACGCTGCGAAGGTTTTCCTGTGTATTTGGTGGGACCAGGGCGGTGTTATTTATTATGAGCTATTGAAACCGAACGAAACCATCACTGGGGAACGGTATCGAACTCAATTGATGCGATTGAGCCGAGCACTGCGCGAAAAGCGGCCACAATACGAGCAGAGGCACGAAAAAGTGATTCTACAGCATGACAACGCTCGGCCTCACGTTGCCAAACGCGTTAAAACCTACTTAGAAACGCTCAAATGGGAGGTCCTACCCCACCCGCCATATTATCCAGATATTGCGCCGTCCGATTATTACTTGTTCCGTTCAATGGCACATGGTCTGGCTCATATGAAGACATCTCAAAATGGCTTGATTCGTGGATAGCCTCAAAAGACGAACACTTCTACCGTGACGGTATTCGAGCTCTGCCAGAAAGATGGGAAAAAGTTGTCGCTAGTGATGGGCAATATTTTTGAATGATTCATTTGTAAACATTTTTTCACAATAAAGTTGCATTTTCATCAAAAAAACAGCGAGAACTTAGTTATTATAGTTAACCTGGAAAATTTCTAGTAGACAAAGTTGAATATGGATGCTATAGTCACAGCTATGATGATTTATAAAAAAGTTATTAAAGTGAATTTTGGATAACAACATGCATGAAAAAAGCTATATTTCGAAGACATCGAGTTTCCGTCAGTTATTAAGTATTTATTTTGTAAAGGGTAATCAGACAAAAAAATGTTTGTTGATATGAAATATCAAGTGATTCGTATGCTTTATAATTTCTGCGACCATTCCGAAAACCATTAATTCTATCCAAGATATGATTTCAAAAGATAGACGAATTGAGATCCAGTATATTGCAGAAGTATTATACATTTCCTATGAATGCATGGTTCATATATCTAGCCGAAACACAGTGGAAAATTTACCAAATATGTGCTCCTTTCGCAAAACAATACTTCTGCTCACAAGTAGTTCAGTTCATTGTATTGTAAAAAAATAAAGAAATTGGTTTTGAATCGACTGACTACCCACCCTATTCTGCGCATTTAACCACCGCCACACTATTATTTGTTCCCAAAAGTCAAGAATAAGCCATATATACCGATGAGCAATGATATGCAGACCAAAACGAAAAGATTTTTAAAGGACTAAGAATTACTTCGCAAATATTTCTGCTAAATGTGTACGTCTAAAAACAGATTATGTTTAAAAAGTAAAATATTGTTGCGTTTTATATGGTAGGCTCTTATCTGTCGCATGTTCCTATATCTGTGAAGGTTTTATGTTCCGTATTTCACTTAATGTAATTCCATAAATTATCAATTAGATTCAAATCTCAGCTTTATGATAATCTGTAATTATTACATTACTGTTCTTTAAGAAGTACCTGTAGGTTAAAAATCTTTATCACGCTAACACTTCCATAAAATAGTTAAGCTGTTATTCGCAAAAAGCAACGTTATTTTTCTAGTTTATTATATAAAATCATTGGATGCTATTTTATGAAAACAGCGCGTAATTTCCTCATACATTGCGTATTAATTTTAGTTTCATGAGACCATAACAGGTAATTTCACTTGCAAATTATTGAACAAGTGTTAGAAGCGTAAAATTCAATATGCATGCTTAATTTTATTATAATAAATCATAATACAAGGTTATTTTGTGGTGTAATATAAAGTATATCTTTTGAAGAAGACTGAATATAAATAATAATTTTAATAAATATACATTCAATACATTCATAAGGAATATCAAGGAATAGACGAGTGAAAAAAGAAGTAAAGCACCTGGGGTAACTTGCTTCAACAATTATCGAATGAATTGCGAATGACATAACATGACTTAGATAAATCATCACTCAACTTGAAAATACTAGGACGAGAACCGTACTAAAAATATTTTAATAACAAATTTGATTTACTTAGATGTTTAACCAATTATAATAACTTTGTTATCTTATTTTAAAGGCACCCTATATAAAATTAAAATTTTGATATTTGACACTTATTTTTGCTATGGTGGTTTTCGGACTTCCAATTACAAGACAACTAATACCAACGCAAAAACAAGCGTAGCTATAAATAATATGCAAATAAATTAAACTAAATGAGTGAAATGAACTAAAGCAAATTTATTATAATGTTGAGCTGTGATAGATTAATAATATTGAGGAAGTAAAAAATAATATAGCAATCTCTAGGTATGGTATTAACGACACTAATATATCATTAGTGATATTGTTAAATTAGATAGTGCGTTAATCCAAAATTGTGATTTTACCAGATTAAAACAAATTTTTGGTGATACTAGGTCTATAGACTCACTTTAGCAATAACACTCATAATAATGTCATTGCTAAAGTAAATAATATGTAAACAAAAAATTCAGATTTTACCAGATTAAAACGAATGTTTGGTGATAGTAGGTCTACAGAGCCAATTTAGCAGTAATACTTATATTATACATTAGTGTGTTTGCTAAAATATGTGGTATGTTAACAAAAGATTCAGATTTTACCAAATTAAAACAAATTTTTAGTGATATTGGGCCAACAAATCTGTTAAGTATTAACAAAAATAAATTTAACTATATCAGCATTTCATCATTAGATGTCGAACGGTTATTCTCTGCAAATTTATTCCTCACGGCGATTACAATTGCATGAAGAAAACTGTTGACTATGCTGCAAATATTTAATCGGTCTTATCCACTTTGTGCATTTGAATACTGAAAACGCTGCTTAAAAGAGTAAGTGTTTATTTACATTGTTACTTGTTAAATCTCATTAACCGAACGCTCTGGATAGCAACTCTTTTACAGCGATGCCATCCCATTGGTGTTCATTTGATTGCAATTATTTGTAATTATCGTTTATTGTGATTAGTGTGCTATTTGAATTTATTTCTAAATGGTTTTACTTCATAATATTTTATTACTCAAACAGGTTTTTAAATTATATTTTAGTCTGTATTACTAAAAAAAAATAATCGTTTTAAATATTCAATAAGCTCAATTTTATACTCGAGATTGCTATTAATATCCAAGATGTTTTGACAAAAATATTGGTGTTATATCAATAATTGTACAAGTATTAAACAACATACAATATGCATACAATAAATGTCAACTATCCTACACTTACTATTTTCCATAACAAAAAGTATTTCGAATCGCCACTGAAGTACTGATCCCTATTTTTGCAACGTCTCACTTTATATACGCATATTTTGATGCGTGATGTATTCTTTTCTCTCGAAACGAAATTTACTTGGGCGTTTTCTGCTTTTTGTGTTTTGTAATTTATCGCACAGAAACGTAATAAATTCGCCTCCAGTCTTTGTTGCAAAGTCCTCGTATAATATTACGATTTCTATATATTTATTATGAAATAATACTGAAATTTCTATTAAGCAAGCTTTACCATATAATTTAGTGAAGCGAATGCTATATTACGCAGCAAATTTAGAAAAATAAATTGAAAATACTGTTGCGCCAATGGAGATTCTTTTGATGCAGTGTGTATTTATATTACTTTGCAAATAATTACTTGAAAAACTACTGAAGTATAGAATAGAAATTGTATTATAAAATTTTACCTCGGAATTCCAAAATTATATACAGCTAATTTAACCGCAACTAAAATTAATTAAAAATAATAATGTATACTATACGCACTACTTATAATAATATTTTAAATTGTGATTAATGATAATATGGATTATCATTAATCACACTCATTAAGATTTCCAACGGATCTAACTTTATAATACCGTAAAAAATTTAAAAGCAATTTATTACACACACCTTTACGCTCGTTCCCATTTCTATTCTATCATTTTATGTACTGCACATTGTAATTCAATAGAGAATTAACAATAACAAACAAGAAAATTAAATGAACACGTGTAATCGCATGTTTTTAAACATTAGTTAGTACTCCATAGATAGAGGTAAATACTAAGTTATAAGTGATTACTAGACTTTTGTTGGATAAGCTTGTTTTGAATCGAGTATAAATATTTAATCACAATTTAAATTGCAATAATGCCTTCATGTGAGCCCAATGAAGTGTGTATGGATTCTTTAAATATATACTTCACTCATTTACGAGTACATGAAACCTATTGATTTTGAAGTAAAACTATTTCATGAGAAAATATTGCTAAGTAATTATTATATTTGTTCATAATACAATTTTTATATAATAACATTACAATATTCTTTTCAATATTAGAAATCTTATAGTATTTCAAGTGACTCATGTAAATACACGAGAATGATTCGATAACTTCGTGACCTAACAAAGAAAAGATTTTTTGGACAAAAACTATTTTATTTTTCAATATATTCTACTGCTCGCTTGGCACACTTATTTCGACGATACGCCAAATTTCGGGATTTGATCGAAAATTTCTTTCTGCATAATCGCTGAGGGAGTCAAATCTGAGTAATATGGCGAATGGAGCTCTAGTTCAAATAGTGATCGCAGACATGTAGGCAGGTGCGTTTCCCATTAATTTGGTCGTCGTTTATCGTTTTTCCCTTTTCTAAGTAGTCAACGAAAATAATTCTATAAAAATCCCAAAATACAACTACCATAAAATTTTCTGTCATTAAAGCCACTTTTGCCTTGCCAATGACAATGGGCACCTAAAGATGCCCATTGTTTCGACTATTCTTTGGTTTTAGGTGTGTAATAGTGGATTTAGATTTCATGGACGATAATGAAACGGCGGAAAAGCGTCTTCAGATTGCTGCAAAAAACCTGCCAAAAGGTCGCAACAATCGCCAAACGATTCAGTTTTTACTGCGATATACTAGCCAGTCTTGCCGTTTAAATTCGGAAACCAAATTTCTAACCATAAAGGATCGGACTCTAATATACTTGAATACAACTTTGCCCGTCAGTTGGTGTTAAACCTTTTAACTGAAAATATTTTGTCACTGCTCGCAACTTTTCATTGTTTACAAAATCACACTTTTACTTTGGCGCACTGTCAAAAACTGATCAACTGGCAGATTGTTCTGTATTGTTCAACCTAATAAAGGGTGGTTCTACAGAATAGTAAACAAGATTACGTTCAATTCGTGTCATCGCTGCATTAGGCCTCGTAGTTGTCGAGCATTCTTACATATACCCTTCTTATGGAATATTTATTGTTTTGAAGAATTATATTTTACTCCCTTAATATGTTTTCTTTGTAATGAAAGGGTAATTATATAATATATATATATATATATATATATATATATATATATATTTATATATATATAAAATATATATATATGTACGAAATATTTTATTTGGTTAATATTTAAAAATATGAGAGATGGTCTTTTACTGTTGAGTTTATCCGTGATGATTTATTGATATACATAATAATATTATTATTAATAATAATATATTCATTCAATCAACTGCAATTAGACTATAGTATATGTCATACATTTTAAAACTAATTCCAATCTGCATGACTGTATACATAGAATTGTATGATGGTGTCCACAAGTATCGGTCCGAAAAGCAATAAAACAACATGAAATTGAACTTTAAAAACACATCTATTATTTAAAGGCTCGATAGAACTGGTCTACTGCATAGAACCGATAGGACCTTCACTTCAATACATAAGATGACGTTTACTAATACTGCGGTGTCAGAATTATAACAGGTATCGTAATGCAATTTTCGATTGTCCATAATTCAAATTAAATGAAGATAAGTATCTAAAATTTGTATTGACTTTAATAAATAACACAAAGAGGTTTACTCTGGTTTTGTATAAACCGTAAGCATTAGTTCTTAAGTATTAATTAATGTTAACTTAATATTCATAAATAAATATGTTTAGATTAAATAAATTAAAAGTAGATTTAAAATGACTCCTGAGAAGTCCTAATACGATGTAACGCCTAATATATAGCATTTTTAAAGGGTTGCGTTTTCGTTTTGCCTTTAATCACTGTGATTAGACAGTTCGAATAAGTGTACTGTGTATTGATAGTATGATGGCAAGACATGCATATACTAGTAAAGGTGCAAAAGCCAAAATTCTAACTCTTCACAGGAATGGGTTCTTTGCGAGAGAAATTAATTTACAAGTGAATAAATCGGTATGTTATATTTTAACATTATAACTTTGATATTAAAAATAAATTTAAGCACCCTGTTAATTGAAATTTTTTATTTTTATTGAATTGTTATAGCAGTCTTTAATATATAAATTACAGATTCTAGAAGGGCATGCCAGAACAAGGTCGTAATCGGGTCATCCAAAAGATACATCAGTTCGAAACAGACTCCTGGAACACGCAGCATTGGAGCATCCCTTTTATAACAATTCTCAATTGCTGAATTTTTTGGTCTACGCCCAAGAACACGTGGCGTTAATTGTGCAATTTATACAGAGATTGGACGGTAAAGTTTCAGTTCCAATATAAAATCCAATGCCTTAGTGCATAGACCTGTACATGCCAGATTTAATAGAAGATACATCTTAAGAAGTAAACACAGTGGTAGGATAACTTCTGCTTACTGGGCATGGATGTCATTCCATGATCCCGAGAGCTTAGTACCGATCAATGGTCGGCTTAGAGGTGGTTTATACGTTGATCTTTTAGATCATACCTTTGGTTTAGCCTAGCGATGGACGACTATGTTTAGTTCATGATCATAGCACCGTTCATAGATCCAGAGTTGTCAGAAATTAGTTTCATGAGCATTCAGAGATAGAACTCATTAATACGCCTGCAATTGGTACATCATATTTACGACAAGTAACAATAATTAAATCTTGGCAATTATTGTAATATTCTAGTGGACTCTATGTCGAGAAGGCTAGAAGTTATTGGAATATGCGGATGCTATACAAGATATTAATTTTCTAAAATTTCTTTTTATAAAACCTTATAATTATTACTGTTTTAAGTATTGAAATTTCGTAAAGCTTTATTTTATATAATTTTTTTGTGGTTTACGTTATATTTCTGTGTTGCGTGTGTATATTTATTTAATTAGTATGTTTTTTAGAAGTTTTTCTGTTTCCATGACTTCTCTTAAAAATATACATATATTTCGATTATTTCACGAAATAGCAGTTTTACTTTAAACGATTTTTGTTACGTTCTATATTTTATATATAAAAAGTTTCTTCTTATATTTATAAATATAAATATAAAATTACAATAAATAATAACAATTTCTTGTTTTAAAAAAGACTCCACTAAAGTAAATACAATACTTCCAATAAAAACGACTTCAATAAAATCATAGTAATCGTAATACATACGAAGTAATAATTTTAAAATATAAAATACTGACAAAAATAAGAATAGGTAACAGTTTGTTTAAGTGACTCCCTTTTTCTGATTTTTTAAGAGGCGTGGTTGTTTTACCAACATTTCTAATTGAAAATAAATTTTTAAAGAAAACAGCCAAAATGTAATGGGTGTGCAACTTAATTCGGTTACTTTTCAATGGAGGTCGTTAGTTGTTATATATAGTTAAGTATGACAGATGATTTTTTTTTGTTGGAAAGGTTTGATATCTGTCAACCATATTTAGTTACATTGTTTTAAATTTTGTACAACATTATTTTTGAGCTCATTGAAAATATCTAAATTTGTGTTAAATAAACATCATTTGCGGGAAGTTTTAATTTTCTGCTTTAATTGGAAGAAAAGTGTAGTTGAAGCTCAACGATTGCTTACAGAAGTGTATGGTGGTTCTACTCCAACAAAAAAATCATGTTGTGAATGGTATCGACGTTTTAAAAGCGGTAATTTTAGCGTTGAAGGCAGACCGCGTAGGTCCAGGTCAACCAAAAAAGTTTGAAGACGAGGACCTGGAGACATTACTGGATGAAGATTCATGTCAAACGCAAGAAGAACTTGCAAAAACGTTGGGAGTAACTCACCAAGCCATTTCAAAACGTTTAAAAGCATTGGGATTCATCCAAAAGCAAGGAAATTGGGTACCACACGAATGAAAGCCAAGAGACGTTGAAAGACGATTTTGCATGTCGCAAATACTGCTTTAACGTCATAAAAAGAAGTCGTTTTTGCATCGAATCATTACTGGTGATGAAAAATGGATTCATTACGATAATCCAAAACGCAAAAGATCTTATGTAAAACCTGGTCACCCATCAACATCAACGGCGAAGCCAAATATTCATGGTGCCAAGGTAAGGCTGTCTATTTGGTGGGATTCGACGAGTGTTATCCATTGTGAGCTGTTAAAACCTGGTGATTCTATTACGGGCGAGCTGTACAGACAATAATTAATTCGTTTGAAGAGAGCAATCGCCGAGAAACGACCAGAATATGCGACCGGACATGAGTCTACTGACTACTATTTATTTCGATCGATGCAGAATGCCCTTATTGGAATACGCTTCATTTCAGTTGAAGGAATCAAAAATTGGCTTAGTTCGTTCTTAGCCTCAAATGATGAATGGTTCTTTTGGGGAGGAATCCATCAATTGCCCGAAAGATGGGGAAAAGTTGTAGCTTCCGATGGATAATACTTTGAATAATATGTTCATTCATTTTGATTATAAAATAAAGGCAATAAACCGAATTAAGTTGCACAGCCAATAGTAACAAAAAACTTAAAAAACAGTATTTCCACAAGCAAGCTTTCATTGCCCTACACATGTAACCGCTGAAATCTCAAAAGAAAAACATACTACGTCATATAATACTGCTACGAAAAATAGGAAAAACAACTTATTTCTATTCCCTTGATTAACGGTACAAATAACTTTAAAAAAATTAATGATTTCGTTGACGAAATACACATATTGAAACAAATTTAGTATATATTTCATTCTATTCAAAGGCAATGAGAAATGTTAATACAGGTATGTCTATAGTTTGTCATTTTGCCATTTCCGAAAATTCTATTTCATTTGCATAAAATATAAGTTTACCTGACCCGTCACAAAACAAGTGGGCCAATAATATAATGTAATACACCAGCTCTGCCCAACGAAAACAATAAGAATTACGTTTAAGTTTAGGTGCGTCAATACATTTGCATACCATATATTTATTACATTTAAAATTCACGATTGTTCAGGATCTTCTTTTTAAATATTTGTTTTGCCTTATTATATATTGGGTCTGGGAAAAAGTTCGTGGCGTTTTTTCAGTAAAATTCAACTGGTCCCCGCATGGCGCGTGGACGAATTCATTTAAACCGAATATGCTCCATTATTATCGACAATGTTTCGCCATTTTTTTGGTAGATCCATGATCCCATCGGTGAAAAACTTCTGTGGTTTCTGGTCGAAAAACTGAATCAAGTAGTTTTCACAGGCTTCTCTTGAAACCAACTTAATTCCATTGAGAGAGTTCTGCAGAGATCGAAACAGATGATAGTCAGAGGGTGCTATATCCGGACTGTAAGGTGGGTGCATCAAAACTTCCCAACCAAACTCTCTCAATTTTTGACGGGTCATCAAAGAAGTGTGTGGTCGGGCGTTGTCATGATGGAAGACAACACCTTTCCTATTAATCAATTCGGGCCGTTTTCTTTCAATCGCCTGGCGTAATCTCTCTAGTTGTGCACAGTAGAGTTGAGAATCAATCGTCTGACCAGTTGGAAGTAGCTCGTAGTGGACGATTCCCCTCCAGTCCCACCATACACACAGCATCACTTTTTTTGGCGTCAATGTTGGCTTAGCGAACGCTTGTGACGGCTCACCATCCTTTATCCACGATCTTTTACGCTTCCGATTATCGTACGTAATCCATTTTTCATCTCCGGTTATTAAACGTTTCAGAAACGGCTCGATTTCATTCCGTTTCAGCAGCGCATCGCAGATGTTAATTCGGTCAATCATGTTTTTCACGCTCAACTCATGAGGAACCCATACGTCAAGCTTTTTTTTGTAACCAGCTTTGTGTAAATGGTTCAAAACAGTTTTGTGGTCAATGCCTAGCTCCATGCCAATATCGACACTGCTGATATGCTTATCTTGTTGGACTTTTTCAAGAATTTCATCAGATTTTTCAGTGATTGGACGACCGGAGCGTGACTCATCTTTCACATTGAAATTTCCAGAACGAAAGCGAGCGAACTATTTCCGCGCAACAGATTTCGATAAAGTACCTTCACCGTACACAGCACAAATTTTATCACAAGCCTGCGCAGCGTTCTTCCCCTTATCATAATAATATTGCAGAATATAGCGAAATTTCTCATTATTCTTCTCCATTTTCAAGTGCGAATAACTTTCCAACCACTGCACCGATTACAATGTTTCTACGCTCAAACTAACGTTCGGAAGGTCATCTAAAAAACGAGCCCTCGGTGGTGTCGCTGTGACTTGTTGTTCTTTAGTTATCGGCAACCAATGCCATCTATCGGGAAAAACGCCACGAACTTTTTCCCAGACCCAATACATTGACAGCCAGATAATGAGGGTTTTTCACTCAGTGCAAGTTTATGTCGTGGTATTTCCAAAATTTGCGAATTCCGGGTATCATATAAATGAAACTGGTTTAATTTATGTACATACCTGACCAATATTGTCAATGATATTAGTAATTTAAAAATGAACAAACTTGCCAATATTAAGTTATTTACTTCCTCAAATGAGGTTCTATGACTTATTCTTCTGTCAACACTCTTGAAGATTTTGTAATTGAAATATGCGTTCTACTTGTGAACTTCCAAACTATTAAACTGTAAGAGTTGAGTGAATAGAAATACGCAAAGTAATACATTAAAATTCTAGTCTTTTTTTAAGGTGTGACGTCACAAAAGTACTCGTAGATAACTTGCCACTAATAGCATCAACATAGTTTTTCCAATTAAATCTAGTGTAAAAAACATATTGTGGTATTCTGAATTTACAACCATTTGCATTTAACACTGATAGAAACATTACGACAGAATACAATGTATGAAATATAGTCACATGATTTATTCAATTAAAACAACCCTTAACTTGACTGTTGGTATGATACCGATCAACATCAACTTATATGGTCGTTTGGACGTGCGGAAACTGTGTTTGCTACAACTTAAACTGCAGTCACTTGGTGTAAAACTACGCTTTGCTCGCAGATCTTCTCACTTATAGCGTTGTAATGAACGAAGAAAGTTGAATATATTGATTTGAGAGTAAAAGAAATTAGCACTCAATTACTTGGAGCTTTCAAAATAAGTTTTTTCGATATCGGTGGGCATGTTGCCATTAGACTCCTGAATGTTTAAAGAACAGTCAATTCTAAACAGTTCACTATAGTGTACTTGATACCGTAGTGTACTATGTTAGCGCTAATTCGCATACTATTGCTCAAGAGGAGGACAATTTAAACATGGAAAATAAGACTTACCATGTCATACATAGTTCCGGCTTCGCGACACAATTATTTTTTCTTCAATTCCACGTTATAAAGGTTTTGAAAAAAAGGGTACTAAGATGCCGATTCTTTTTAAAATGGGATAAACGTCAAACCCCCGAAAGGATTGTCGAAAACTTGTTTTTCGAAAGTAAGTGTCTTGACAGTAATATACAATATTTTGAAAATATGTAATAAAGCAGAACAAAACATTGTGTCCTAGTATATTAAACTTTAAGAAGCATTTCTATTTATTCTAATATTTTCCCGGTTAGTAGTGTAGTGAAACAACTGTTTTTCCGCTGTTGTCGAAACGCTATAATGGAAAGGGTCCTTTAGTAAAGCGGAATATGACACACATTAAATATTAAACAAATATTAAATTCTTCATTCTGTGTATCGAAATTTTTAACAGCCCTCTAATCCTAGTCCGAAGATTATCTATGGGTTTTACATTTCGGCTTTAGGAAAGTTTCAAAACAATATACCGCTTAAAATAAAACATCTCTTGAAGAACTAATTTTATCAAGGTAACAAATTATCACATACTTTTCTCTATGCTTTAAGATGTTACGAATCAAATTGAGTATTTAATTTTGCAAACATTGTGTGTTTGGCATTATACTGAAAAATATTAATTTTTTTTTCATCAGAGAATATTACTCCTTCTAAAAAAAATTTGTGTATTTTTTAAATATTCTTCGCCAAAATTAATTTGTGTCTGTTTGTTTTTTTGTTTTTGTTGCTCCTACCACACAATTTTCTACAACTTTTTACATTAACTTGTTTGTTAAATTTAACGTTATTTTAATATATTTTAGAAAAATAATATATGAGTTTCATTTAATCCAATGACGTTTTCCTCATTTTCTCGTTGTTAGAGTTTAAAATTTCCTGTAGTTTTGTTGTACAGTTGTCTTCAATAAAGAAGGGCTATTTTCATGCAATATTTTCAACTATTATATTTTACCACTTAATCACCAATCCATATATGTGAATATATTATTCATTAAAAGTCGATCAATTTATCAGATTTTTAAATCTGAATATGTGTTCAATAACTAAATTGTTATCATCAGCAGCAGTTTTCTTTTAATTGCTGATGATGACAACGTTTTGTCGAAATCTAAATCATACTTAAAAACTACAATAAAAGAATTATTTTAATCAACTTTTACATAGTCGACCATACTCACCAATTGAACTTCATTTTTATTCATTTTTTGCTTTTAAACAACTATTTTTGGTTTAGCTTTCGGTCTTCTAAAATGTGTTTCGTTTATTTACTTCTTATTTTGTATTCTATTCATTATGAAGAAATAAATTTGTAAAATCCAATTTTTCAAATGAATAAAAATGTGTAACTAGATGTGATATATAGGTTATGATAGTCATGTGTGTCGTTTAGAAAAAAAAATGTAGTATATCGTCTTTAAGCAACGATAGCAGATAATTTTACTGTTCAATATAAAAAATGACAATACATATGTACTTAAACAATTAACATTTACAAACAACTTATAAAATGTTTTTATCAATCAAAATACTTCAAAAGTAAATATTAAATTAGCTATTTCAATGTATACCTGTATCTGATCTGAAAAAAAACAGGTATTTAAGTAGTTAATAAAGTATAGCAATAACATTCATGTACGTTTGAAATATGTACGTATATACATGTACGTCTGTCTGAATGCCATTTATACACGTGTTTGCAGTTTGTTTCAATTGATTTAAAAACAAAATCCTGAAGAAATACATATTTAAAAACTTACTTTTTAAACGTGCTCTCGTATTGTTTGATCTGTTTTCTTGTGAATTCTTGAAATTCCGTGTAAACATTGACGATTCTGTATTTTAATTTGACATCTTGACCGTTATCTAAGGCATCATTGATTTCTTGTCTTCTGATAAGAACAGTGCTTAGTTCTGTATCTCCCATTTTTCTTTCTCGGGTCAATAAAATTATTCGCACACCACGTTACACCTGGGACAACTCTTTACTAACCTTCGCTACGCGCACAACGCGGACTATTCGAAAATCACATGGGAGAAATGTTTAAAAACCGTAGCGCCTGCGCATGAGTAAACTTGTTCATTGAGAAGCGCCGGTTGGACTCGGTTATTGTTGAATTTCGCGAACGATTTTGGCGGGAAGAAGAAATTTCCTTTCATTTTTTAGCATGGAAAAACTATTAGTCATTGTGGGTTGTCGATTATATATTACTACTGCTTAATCACCGTTCCTACGTACTTATTACGTGCTTCGAATATGTGGTTAAATTTATATCAATATATTCGTAATTATCTTTAACAGAAATAAATCATAATACAGTCATGTAACTTGGTCAACCGAACATAAATTCTACGATTCTAATAATTTTATCACGCAAAAATATATATAGACTAAATAAATTATAACTAAGTAAAAAAATGGGCGGTTCGTAACTCGTCCGATTTCAAAAACTACCTGCAAAACTATAACGTAATTCGTCCGATCGGATGGCTGAATTCGTCCGATTTGTCATTACCTGAATTATCCTCTTATCATAATAAAATAATTTAATACCTTGTTGATATACTACTAAACCAGAAACCGCCCGAAAATAAATACAATACGAATGCAGTGGTTAAAACGAAATTTCATCAAACAATAATATATGTATGCAATTGATTGAGGTATGTTTAGTTCGTTTATTCGGAAAGAGGACAGGATAAAAAATAAAAAAAAATGTTTTATGGAATAGAATATAATAATAGCGTAATATATACAATACATATAATAATATAATTACATTGAACAAATATTTACAATGTTAGCGAACTTTATATCTCTGTGAAATTTTACATACAAATTCATATCTGGAAAGAACATTTGAATTTTTATCTTTAATAAGATCTTGCCATTTAAACACAATTATTTATTAATTATGTCTTCGAGTGGAGTGCCATTTAAACACAATTATTTATTAATTATGTCTATTTCCAAAATTATTTACAATTATACTCAATGACATTAGAAGTGTTACACCTAGAAGGAATAGTTTCCTGGACGTGATTTTTTGGTAATGTGATAAGCTTAAGTCAAGAATGAAACGATCAGATTTCCAAGAAATTTTATTAACATTAATTTGAAAAAAAATCAATAATGTGTTTGGCGACCCCGTAGCTGTAGACACTCCTGTACACGTCTAGGCATCGACAAAATAAGATGGTCGATGTCTGCTTGTGGCATCTCGTTCCAAGCAACTTGAACTTGGTGGATTAACTGTGCCAGAGTTTGTAGAGGATGGTTCAAATTGGTCAGTCTTCTCCCCATTATGTCCCACACATGTTCGATGGGATTTAAATCCGGTGAACGGGGTGGCCACGGCAAAACATTAACGCCAGCTTCTCGTAGAAAGTCCATAGTACGACGAGCAATATGTGGACGCGCGTTGTCTTGCTGAAAAAGGACGTGTGGACGGCCATCTAGATAAGGCAATAAAGTGGTTTGAAGGACGTCATCAACATAACGCGCAGCTGTCATACTGCACCGAATAAACAGAAGAGGTGATCGGCTTCCATATGCAATAGCCCCCCAAACCATTACTCCAACAGTCCTATGCACATGCCTCTCAACAGCAAATCCAATATCACATCGTCGTCAACGTTTGGACTGGTGCAGAGAACGGCAGCATTGGGAAGCAGAATGGCATAATGTCGTATTCAGCGACGAATCGCGATTCTGCCTAGACATGCATGATGGCCGTCAGAGGGTAAGACGCCGTCGTGGAGAGCGACGTGATATTGGATTTGCTGTTGAGAGGCATGTGCACAGGACTGTTGGAGTAATGGTTTGGGGGGCTATTGCATATGGAAGCCGATCACCTCTTCTGTTTATTCGGTGCAGTATGACAGCTGCGCGTTATGTTGATGACTTCCTACAAACCACTTTATTGCCTTATCTAGATGGCCGTCCACACGTCCTTTTTCAGCAAGACAACGCGCGTCCACATATTGCTCGTCGTACTATGGCCTTTCTACGAGAAGCTGGCGTTAATGTTTAGCCGTGGCCACCCCGTTCACCGGATTTAAATCCCATCGAACATGTGTGGGACATAATGGGGAGAAGACTGACCAATTTGAACCATCCTCCACAAACTCTGGCACAGTTAATCCACCAAGTTCAAGTTGCTTGGAACGAGGTGCCACAAGCAGACATCGACCATCTTATTTTGTCGATGCCTAGACGTGTACAGGAGTGTCTACAGCTACGGGGTCGCCAAACACATTATTGATTTTTTTTCAAATTAATGTTAATAAAATTTCTTGGAAATCTGATCGTTTCATTCTTGACTTAAGCTTATCACATTACCAAAAAATCACGTCCAGGAAACTATTCCTTCTAGGTGTAACACTTCTAATGTCATTGAGTATATATCTATTTGTCAAATTATATATTAATTACGCCTATTTCTACAATTTAAGAAATTGGGGATTAAAAGATTATCTGTATTAGCCGACCCTTACCCGGCTTATCATCTGATCGGACCAGTTACGCCATCACCTTTTCTGACCCTTGGGTCCATCTACTTAATTCGGACGAATTGCGATGCGCCCAAGTAAAATACTACAAAAATATAATTATTGTATAATTGTTTTGCATTTAATTCATTCACGTTTATGTAAATTCATTCTTATCTTCACTAAATTTTAACCTATGCTTTACAAAATGTTTTTCGTGCTTATGATATCATTTGAGACTGAAAACTTTTATATTTTATGTTATCTATTTACTGTTTCATAAAATGAAGATATCAATAGAACACTGGAACAATATTTAAAAAAGTTCCTGAGAAGTTGTTTTCAGTAGAATAGAATAATATTTGTTGCTATATTATACAACAAAAATTAGTAAGAAAGTCCCTATCTGCTAAAAAATTTTCGTGTTTTAAATTGGAAATAGAAAATAATTACATCGACAATTGTATTTCGTTTGACTACACCATGAAGATTATGAAAAGGATACAGAGTTCTTCAAAAAAAGAACGAAACCAAAATTAGAATAAAACCCGTACTTATTAGAAATATGTTATTCGCTAAATTTTTGAATGAAGTAAAATCATCTAACCTTTTTTATCAACTCAAAAGACCCATGAAATTAAAAAATGTTTACTTTGGTTATAGCCAATAATAATACAATCAGTAAATTTCTCCTAGATGTGGGTTGAGAAAAGAAAAAAGAGGAGCAACCAAAGGGTAGTCTAGAAAAGCAACAGGTCACCAATGATTCCAGAATAAATTTCTATGCGGCCTCTATGACATTCGTTATCAACACTCGAAAATGTCCTACCACATCTATTTTGAATATTCAATTTAGTTTAAAAGAAATATATTTAAAAAAAATACTAAAGAAAGATAAAGATAGGAGGAAGACTAAACTTGGAAAGCATAGTCAAATTTGCTAATAACAAAGGAAAAATAGATTTCTTAAACCGGAAAAACTTCAAAAAACATACATGCTTTGAAACATGGAGACAGACTATTTGCATAAAAGAAATCATGTCGTAATCTATGATTTCAAAATTTTAATCCTTAATCAAATTAACTTTATTTAAAGAGCAACTATTCGTGCAATAAGCGAAAAAAATAGAAATTTATATACATCTGTAAGAAATACAACATTTACTGCTATTCTATTTCTAAATTTAAACTTGATAAACCAATTAATGTTAAAAGTCATTGTATTCTACAATGTCAAAATGTCGCCCCATTGTAACGGATATACAAATTTCTAGATTATCATGTATGTTTGAACTGTAATAGATGAGTTTTCCAGTAAATTAATAATATGTAAGAAGAACAACAATGACAGTTGGAGTTATATTGGATTCAATAAGTTGGAAATAAAAAACATAACGACATGTATACACTATCGTCCATAAGTTTAATCGTACTAGAGATAATTTTAATTGCAGAAAGAAATAAAATATTTAAGTTAATATATTGAAATTTTATTCAAACTAAAATTATTTTACATATTTGCACATTATTTAACCGAAGTATTTTGTATAAACGAATAAAGGCCTTATTTTCTATTTCAAGAAATAATATTCAGGTAAGAAATATAATGAGGGTGTTATGGAGAGGATTACCCCTTACTCGGAATTGTTTATTGTATGGTATATTTTATGTCTATTACAGAGTGAATACTCAGTATTCACGTTGTTAATGAAGTGTCAGCGAGTGCTACCAGTGAGCGTATTTTTTTTAACTGTGTTTAAAACATGGCCAGGAAAAAGCAACTAACTCTTGAACAAAGGGCAAGAATTATTGCTTTGCACGAAACAAAGCTTTCTAATAGAGAAATCGCCCGAAAACTAAAAGTTTCCGAATATTGCGTTCGTTAAACAATGGCCGAAACTGACCAACTCAGGGACCGAAAACGCAGTGGACGACCGAGGATAACTACTAAAAGAGAAGATGAATATCTGAAATTAATGTCCTTGTGCATCGTCGCCTTACAGCCCCGGAAATAGCAGCACAATATAACGTGCACCACGAAACCACGGCTAGCGTAACAACAACCAAACGCCGTTTAGCTGAAGCTGGACTTAGAGGTCTAGTAGCGATAAAAAAACACGTGTGTTTGCACAACCTAAACAAAGAAGATTGGCCTGGGCGAGAACACACAGGTACTGGACTGTCAAAGAATGGAAACAAGTGTTATGGACAGATAAATCCAAATTTGAAATTTTTAGAAATAAACGCCGTATTTTTGTTCGTCGTCGTGTCGGGGAGAAAATGTTAGATGTGTGGTTAAGACACTGAAATATGGTGGTGGAAATGTGATAGAGTTGGGTTGCTTTAGAGGTGGGCACATCGGAAAATTGGTGCAAATCACAGAAAGAATGACGAAAGAAATCTATTTTGGTATATTGTAAGAGCATGCTCTTCCATCAGAGATGGAGATAATGGGTATGGCGATTGTTTATCAGCAAGATAACGACCTCAAACACACAGCAAAGTTTATAAAAAGGTTTTTCGCCGACCAAACTGAAAGAGGAATCCTTACATTATTGACATGGCCACTAAGTGCGTAAAATTTATGCTAACTTATTATAATATTACTTAGATTAATAATGTTAATTGCTTGAATTGTATGTTAATTTAGTATTTTATAAATAAATTTGCCATGAAAATAATGTCATTGCGCAATTAAAATTATCTGTAGTGCGATTAAATTTATGGACGGAATTATGAACTTCAATTCGAACTAAGACGATTAAGTAAAATAACATGGTCGATGTTTTAAAATTCTCTTGAAGTCAGTAGTGACTCGTGGTAAAAGATATTGCAACTATACCCGCGAAAGGTCGATAACGCCCTAATCGCTTTTTTTAAATAATTTCCATTGGAAAAATAAAAATTAAATAAGTACCTTATTAGCAGTATAATTTTTAACTGTAATTTTTTGTTTTATTTTGAAATCCGACATATGTAGATCTCCCAAGAGGCTTAATTTCTATTCGTTTATTCATAGAACATCCAAAAAGGTATCCACATAAGTAAAGTAATCTTACGTAAACAATTTCTGTAAAAAAAATATATGATTCTACCCGAACATAACTTTGGCTACATTTGAATAATATTTGTGCTGCAGAATCAATGTAACACAATGCTCATTAAAACGAGTTTGCCTTATTGTAATTTTGATTGCGTTCGTACAAACCTTTAATTTACATTTCTATTATCGGTTTAATGCTTTTTTAGTTTTTATTACATATCTCATTTTCATTGGGGACTAAACAATCCTACAACACTTAAGAGAAACGCTTTTTAAATGTTCGTGAAATTTTTCATATTTAATATGAGAGAAACAATATGTTTTACTCAACAAATTTATTATGAATGAATGAATTATGATTTCTAAGAACTTACGAAAGTCAATACATAAGGTAAAAAAAAGAAATCGAATCACATTCAAGTATATTATTTTCCGGAAAGGAAGTAGTTATTTGAATAAGTGCAAATTAACAGAAACGTGATTAAATAAACGAAACTAATTTAACCTATCTTCAACATACGATCTAGAACCATAAATAAAGCAAAATCGATTCGCAAATGCATTAATGATAGTTTGAGACTTATCAAATATAGGAGCATTATAAACAAAACTTTTAAAGTTAATCGTACCTTATCTATTATGAATATACTTAAATATTTGCCGGGAATGAAATTCGATGGATATTATCAAGTACTTATTATAAGGGGAATAATTTGCAGTTTACATAGGCTACGAAACTCATCCTTCATTTTTTTGAAGCATGTCATATACACCCATAACGCGATAAGTTTAACATAGGATATTAATTTAGAAATGTACCATGACGGATAAAATGATTAAATATGGAAGAATATTTCATTATATGTACATAAATAAAAACACTATTAACAGTGAAATTTAATTTATCACGAACATAATTAACCCACCCCAAAATTCAGTACTCGAAAAAGAGAATGATGTATGAGGGATGATAAATTATCAACTTCAATTATATCTAAGGTTAAAGAATACAGGAAATATGATTACATTAGTCGACTAATAGATTAGTGGTAAGTTACTGGCTGACATTGAATCCGACGGGTTCCTATCCTGACAGTTTTTTAGTGGTTTTTCTTCTCACTTAGGTGAATGCTGACATTCAAAGATATAAGCTCATGCCATGAGCGGAGAAGTAATAATAATTCATTACTTATTCCTTGCAATTGTGTTCTTTAATGAAGTTTTCATGAAGTTATTTCAGAATTAGCAGGAATTATAATTGATATAATTTTAACTTGTTTCCGATGCCATAGTTGCAGTATTTCTTCTGTTGGCTGTGTTGATAATGTTACTGCTCCTGTATAATTTAATCTTGAAATTCACTTGTGGCTTGTACTTGTAAGAAAGAATAGTTTTCAAATCAGTTTCAATGGAAATATCTCGATGTTGTGTCTGAATTTTCTTAATAGCTCCAACCTCGGCAAGATTAGACTGATTTTATTTTCTGGAAATATTCAGGATAATAAATCGCTGCCTTCAACCGTATTCCCCAATGTGTAAGGATCGGAAGCGGTGAATCAGAAATTATAAAATATTATTTGTGAAACTCTTGAAGACATTTAGAAGATTTTAGGAAGACTTTTTGTACTTGCTATTAACGCATCCATCTTGGGAAAACATTTTCGAATAGTTTCTGCCACAAGATGTAAAGCATGCATTTTACGCGTTAGATGTAACAATCTATAATCGTTTTGTGAAAGAGCAATAGCTCAGTGAAAGTATTGTCGCAGCACCATCGGTTACAAGCAGCAATATTTTACATGTTGATACTTTTTTTAACGTCTGCAGCACCATCTGCGTAATTATATTGCCGGTACAATCAGTGGGTTTTTGCTAGCTAGTAGCAATGAAAATATCGATTTCCAGTGGTCTGGGACAAGTAAAATAATACCACAGTCGTCTATTTTGTAACGTATATATAATCTTCTGTATAATGTCGTCGCCTATACTTGGAATAAATTTCTATAATGTGGCGCGACTTGGTAATTTGTGGCAAAACTTTCTGAATGGTTATTTATATAGTATGTGGGGCTATCAATATTAACAGTAAATCAAACCTAAATTGAGTTTACAAGGGCTTCTATTTTAATATAATACAATCGGATGTGCTCCAGCACATTAATAATTTATCGCATACTTTACAGATTACTTGCGTTTCATCGTAGAATAAATCACCAAATTCACCAATAAACTTTTTCACTTGGTGCCCATGTAAAGGTTTTCTGGGCTTTCGGATGTGCGACATAATTTATTAATAATTTTAAACGCGTCAACTAACGCAAGAAAGAATCTAACATATGTACAGCTCGATTAATCGATATCAGTTACGACCGTAAGAAGTACGTTGCTGATGCCCCACCACCACGGTTCGTCGACCGTCCATTGACCTCATTATTTTAGCGTTATTGCACCATTATGTGAAAACCGTTCAGATATTAAAGAAGAGTTACACCAGTGAATGCTACGCCCGTGATATGCCTCTCTCATTGACAGCTTTACTAATAATTATAGCAAATTTACATTCGATATATATGTACATACAAAAATATGTGGTATTATTTCCAACATAATATTACTTTAGAATCATCTTATTTAATAAATTTAATAATTTATAAATCACAACTCCCGTCTCCTCAGTGTTGCTAAACTGTAATGCTTAACAGTGGCTCAATGAGTTAATGCACCATATCTTCATCGTCACTAAGCTATAATGGTGGTCATGGGCATAATGAATTATTCACGATTCACGTGCATAACAAAAGGAAATAAAATCACCAGAGCTATACAAATACTTTGTTATTTATCAATCAATCCGTTAATCGTTTGTAAAAATCTTAATCAAGTTTAAGTTTTTTTAATAATTAATAATAATAACAATATTGTAATAATAGTAGTAACAATAACAGTAATTACTATTATAGCCATAATTACAAGAATAATACCTACCATTTTTTAGATACTAAGAAATATAAGTGAAAATCAATAAAAGCGATTAAATTTACATATGGAAGAGTTTTGTAGATACTTTATCACCCCGTCTTTCTCATAAATAATTCACAATACACAGTTGTTTGAAAAATGAAAGTGAACTCAGATGGGAATTTTCAATAAACGAAAGTACTGACGAACATGTAATTTTAACAAATCCGAACACATTAGAATAGTTAATGATTATGTCGCCAGGATGTAAATTAGTGAAAGTTATCGGTACAATTATATAAAAATGCATTTTCGTTTCACTTTTCTCCACGTTTCAATTAACACAAAAATGCAGTTTACTCTATTTCGTATTTTAAATTACTTTTTAATAATGCTAATGAAGAGTTAGTCTTTTGTTTTTATATGCGAATTATTAATGAAACAGAAAATTTCTTTTAAAATTAAAATACATATTAATTTGTGTGTCCGTAATTTATAACTCATTAATCTCTTATAAATGAATGTTGGAAAATGGAAACGTAGTTACGAAATTATGAAAGCTTATGTTCGAAAAATTTATACAAAGAAATGAAAATTTTATAAGCATGCGTATATAACATATGTATGTATATATGAAGGTGAAATCTGATACCGTCAATTTGAATGCGTTTACAAGAAAAACATGCAGCATTGCGTAGTATACAGGTATGCATATGTAAGTATGTAAGTACACCTATTGTTCGCAAAAAAAGTTATAGTGATATATTATTATATACACAAGGTTGGTTGATAACTACGTTTCCTAACGCAAAGATGGTGGGAATTCAACGAAATCTTCACCATTCTGTAGAACTATCCTCTATTCAGTTAATTATAATAGTATAAAGGGATTTCGTTTGATTCTATAATCTATGGAAAAATTTGAGCTGTGAGCAGTGATAAAGTACAATATTTTAAGGTTTAACAGCAACAGAATCCAAAGCAGAGGTAGATTCGACGCTAATAGAGTCCATTCCTTCGTTTTTAGTGGTTAAACGTTCATTTTCTAGGTTTAAACGTGGTCGTATGAGCACAAAGAACGCAATTTGCAGCGAATATTCAAAACCAGCTACTGTCCCATATATGATTGAGAAAGTCCGCCGTATCCTATTGGATGATCGTTGAGTAAAAGTGTGCGAGATAGCAGATATAATGGATTTTTGAAATGACAATGTGCCTAAATTTTTAACTAGAGAGTAAGAAATAAAAAATACTCGGCGCGTTGGGTGTTCACATCGGCGTAAAAAACTGAATTGTATGTGTTCGTCACCTTTTTCTTTTGGCACCTTTTCACTACAATCAGCCATAAGAACCTTTTGCGATATTTCATTTCCGTTGGTGAAACATGGGTCTACTATTACATTTTTGAGACAAAAGAACAATTGTAACGATGTGTATCCAGAAGTTATCCACTACAGAAGAAGGCAAATAGCTATTTCGACAAATCGTATTCATCATCTACCATTGCTAATTTGGAGTATCGGTAGAAAAAGTGTGTTGAACGAGTAGGGGAACTATATTAAAGAATAAATGTTTTTTTTGTCCAAACAAGTTCCGTTTTCTTCGTTAGACCACGTAGTTTTCGAACCATCCTGGTATATACATGTTATAAACATTACTTGAATAAATTTCAACTTCATGTTGTATGTCTAAATTTCAACTTTATGTTGTAAGTGTAAAAAATAAAATTGTTTTATAGTTCAAAACTTTAGGCAGCAAAAGTACACAAAAGTTCATATTAAGCTTAATATTGATTTTCTTAGGAAAAAGGAGCAAACCTCGAACACTGAAATTATATAATGTATTTAGTTATATATATATATATATATATATATATATATATATATATATATATAAAACTAAATACATATATATATATATATATATACACTATCAGCCATAAATGAAGGATCACTACAAATAAAATACAAAAAAAATGATACACTGCTGGTAATTATCTTGTTGGAAATAAAAACCTTCTCCTATCAATTTAATTCCGGATGGCATTAAGTGTTTCTTTAAAATTTTCAAATATCATTCTTCTCCTAAAATTCCTTAAATTCTATGCAAATCTCTAACACCATTAAAGAAAATGATCCCCAAACAAGAACTAAATCTCCACCGTGTTTAATTGTCGTCACAAAACATTCTGGTATCATCCTTTCATCAACTCGTCTCCGAACAAAAACGAACCGATTACTTCCGAACACTTGGAACTTAGATTCGTTCGTCCACAGAACTGCTTCCACATTTTCACATCCTAATATTGGTGCTCCTTGGCCCATTGTAGTCGTTTTTTACAATTTTGTGATCGTAGCAATGGTTTACGAACAGCAAATCGCCCTTTTGGTCCCGCCTTTTATAAAGGTCTTTTTACGGTAGTCAACGACACCGGATTTTCACAATTTTTATTTAATTCTATGCGAGGCTGTAGAGCTGTTAACCGTCTATTCCGTTTAGATAATTGTTCCAGCCACAAATCTGCATGTCTATCCTTGGTCTTCTGACACGTTTTCTTAGTTTCATCGCACCCCTTGTTATATACCTTTTCACTGTACCTTGCACTGCATGATATGTTATTTTAGTTTTTGAACTATTGCCTGCAGTGACAATTTTTCTTTGTGTAATGTTTTTATAACACTACGAATTTCTGCACTCAATTCCTTTCTTTTTGTCATTGTGTATGTTTGTTCACGAATACTCCTATCACAACTTCCTCGGGCAGATTCTAGACGAATACTAAATTTTTCTTAGATTGCCACATTCTGTGTGGTACCATAAATTCCTATAAATTGTTTCTTAGTAATAGAAAAAAAGCCTTTTAAACTAAATATTTTCAGGAAAAGTGTTAATAATGAATACATGTTATAAAAGGATTAAAGGAAATTATAATATTTTACACTAACAAATATGATTATATAATAATAATAATAATGATCCAAATATTATTGGTAAGCTTTCCAGAAACGAACTCACATCTGTTATTTCAATTGTTCCTACCAAAAGCCAGGTGTAAAGACAGAGCGATTCCATCGATAGTATGTGATCCCTCATTTATGTCTGGTAGTGTATATATATTACAATGGTGTAGCAATTGAATATTTTACCACAGGTTGGTTTATAAAACAAAATTATTGTAAAGGGTAAGATCTATTACTTAGCTTGCTAAGTACTTATTATTTAATAATTATAAATTTAAATATAAATGACTGAATAAATTTTAACAATTACATCGTCTAGCAAATTCAGTCGGTAGATACGAATATCTTAATCGGAAGGATAGTCAGATTTATAGATAATAAATAAACCTATCGGATTAAATATTGTTTTACATGTCTTATGATATTCCAAATACCCATGTTACTATAACGATTAAAACACATTGACACACTAAAGAAAATGTTTGGAAATATAAATTTAAGTAAAAGAAAAGTTTTATTGCAAGCGTAACTTCTTTTAAAGATGATAGAATTGTTTCTGTAAATATGACTGATTAATACGATATTGAAATTTCAAACCATGTTTATTTTTATTTACAGGTTTATTCTTAATAGCCACATAAAAGAAATATCAATTATCTGTAAAGCACAAGGATAACAGAAACCAACAACAACATAATGTGGCTTTTAACAACACTGAAATGGTAAAAATAAAGTACTAATTGAAACCAGCAAGTATATTTAAATAACGGGTGGGCCATTTAAAAGTTTAAATTTAAATTTGTTAAATTTATTTTTTTGTTGTGAAGTACAATCGTTCTGATTAGAGATGGAATATTATTTCATTCACATGGCTGCCGCGGCTGACCTCACAGTACCCCATTCGATCGGACCAGTTTTCGAGCACTTTTTCGAGTGGATGGGGTCGTATCTCGGCAATGTCGTCACGAATGTTGGCCTTCAAATGCTCAATTGTCTCTGGTTTGTCGGCACAACACTTGTCTTTAACGGCGCCCCACAGAAAATAGTCTAACGGTGTTAAATCGCAGCTTCTTGGCGGCCAATTGACATCACCATTTCGGCATGAGATGTGTGGCAAGTTGCACCATCCTGTTGAAACCAAACATCGTTCACATCAATACCGTAAAGAGCGGGCACAAAAAAATCAATTATCATGGTGCGATAGGTGTCTCCATTGACCGTAATGGTTGCGCCGTCTTCATTTTCAAAGACATATGGGCTAATGATGCCTCTTCTCCACAAGCCGCACCAAACAGTCACTCGTAATGGATGCATTGTCTTGTGTAGACCACGTGTGGGTTTTCTGAGCCCCAAATATGGCAATTTTGCTTGTTAACGTACTAACCAAGATGAAAATGAGCTTCATCCGAAAAGATGATTTTTTGGCAAAATCGACATCATCGTGCAGTTTCTCATTGACCTATCTAACGAAGCAAAAACGAAGCGGATGGTCATGCGGCTTCAACTCTTGAACAAATTGAACTTTGTGAGGCGTCATACCGAGATCTTTTCACAAAATTCAACGTAAACTGGTGCGTGAAATGTTCAATTCTTTAGAACGATGACGAGTTGATGTTGATGGATTCTCACGCACACTCTCAGCCACAGCTTCGATATTTTCGGATGTACGCACTGTACGAGCACGTCGTACGCACACGTCTTGGCGCATCAACAATAAAACCAGTTTCACGAACTTTAGCAATAAACTTGTGTATACCGGGCACTGTGGGCCCTTCTCTGCGACCAAATTTTGTACGACATTTTCGTGCAATTTCTGACCAATTATCTTTGTTTCCAATAGATCCCAACGTTGCTCAAGCGTAGATCGATTCATTTCGTTCAGTGGAGATAATGTACTGAATTTCGTGATAGAATAGAATCACATAAGTATTGCCAGATTCGAAATAACCGGTAGTTCAAATTTAAACCGATAGATTGTAAGACAGATTGTAAAACAGAGTGAAGAATACATAGAATCTGAAAGAGCTATAATCAAGGACAACTTCAACAAATATGTACAAAGAAGCTAGGAGACTCAAGAGAGACACTAAGACCATATTAGATCTGAAAAGGTAGTATGACCACCTTAAAGCAAATAATCCTAATCTAGAGATAAACCTGATAAATATGACAACCTAGAGATAAGTGTTTTAAATATGACAGACAATTTAAAATATTAAATTTTAAATCGTCAAGTTTGCCATGCGTTATCGTGTAAGAAAATATTTTTTTTCAGTTTATGAGATCTGAGTCCTGTATTTGTAATTTACCTTGCATTTGTATCGATACCATTCAGTATCACATATTCATTATTGGATACAAAAAGTAATCATTAGTATTATGTGCACTCCACCCATGTGTGAATGAAATAACGGTTTTGCAACATATTTTGAGAGAACATTACTCTAATGTTCCATTTTCGCCACAAAAGTTTTGTATACTACCGCTCTACAGTTGATATTATTAAAAAGAACTGTGAATAAACTAATGCTTGAAAAATGTAAGTATTAATATCAAAAACTAGCTTACAAATCAAAATTACAATTTTTTTTTATCGCAAATACTGCTCAATATTGCGCATCGTTTCTAGACGAAAGAAAAATCGGTGTTTCATATCCATACTATTAACGAATATACAATAATAATATACGAGGTTTGTTCAAAGAAAAGGTGAATTTTGAATTTTTTTGAAAAGTATTTATTTATTCGTCAATATCCATTTTGTCCCCTTCAAAGTAATCTCTCTCAGATATAATGCACTTATGCCAGCGCTTCTTCCCATCCTCGAAGCACTTCTGAAATGCGCTCTTCAGTATGGCCATCAGCTCGGTCTTCAATTCTGGCTTTATATCATCAATTGTGGCAAAACGTTTTCCTTTCATTGGTCTCTTCAGTTTTGGGAATAGGAAAAAGTCGCAGGGAGCCAAATCTTGAGACATGATTAGGGTGTTGTTTTGACCAAAAAATCACGAACAAGCATTGATATGTGAATTGGTGCATTATCCTGATGCAGAATCCATGATTTTTTCTTTCCACAATTCCGATCGTTTGAGCTGTATTGCTTCACGCAAACGTTGCATAACTTTCTTGTTGTATTCCTTATTAACCGTACGACCTATCGGCAAGAACTCACCACGCCATTGTAATCGAAGAAAATAGTGAACAAAACCTTCACATTTGGTCGAACTTGGTATGCATTTTCTCGGCCTTCTGTAAAGCGCTTGTACCACTTATAAACACTTTTTTGAGACAAAGTGGACTCGCCAAATGCCACAGTCAACATTTCAAGTGCGTTGGAGTACTTTGTTCCATTTCTAACGCAAAATTTAATACATATTCTTTGATCCATTTTTTTCAAAAGTCAAAAATCGAAGAACACACACAAACGTGTCTAAGCTTTTCAGTTGTCAACAACAAACTGCTAATCCAAATTGGCTGATAATGCCAACATATGACTAACACATGTGTACCAACATAACGAAAAAAAAATTTCGATAATCGAATGTACACAGCGCGCGAAACTTCAAAATTCACCTTTTCTTTTGAACAAACCTCGTAAATGGTTATACTATACAGCAACGTGTTCTTAAAAACTATGTAATTATGTCTTTAATATTAGTATTCTGATTGCTACACGAATATTAATTTACGATAAGTCCCTAACTAGAATGATCACTTCTATAACTGTGATGAGCTGTTCGTTACTTAACGTCGTTTTATTAGACAGGAGAAAATATGTATATAGAGGAGTGCCTGTATTTTATCATGAAAGGTTTTCCATCAGAATGTCTGACCTATTATTTTTGAAAAGTGTTACGTTCAATGAACTGAAGTAATCTAAAATTAACTCTGAAAATTACTGCATCATACCTCGTCCATTAGAAGATACTAATATTATTATGATTAGATTATATTTTCACGATTAATACGAGTACTGTGACACATGGCATTTTATTTTAAAATTTTTTTCCAAAATATTCCCATTACAATTAATATACTACACAGTTTTTTACTATATGTATATATATATATATATATATATATATATATATATATATATCTTATATTTAATTAGCCTTAGCGTAATCATCTAGGGCTATAGTTTAAAATATAGTATAAAGAACTTTTATTGGAGCAGTCTTATTTTGGAAAATTCGAATAACCGACCGATGCTTTCTTTCGGAATCAGATGAATTAATTCATCCTTACCATCAGGTGAAAGAATCTGGGTGCTAGGTTGACACGAGTGACAGACTTTAATTTAACTCTTGCCTTAAGTTGCGGATCGACATCAAATCATTCAAACCCATATTTTGCTATCATGTTGTATGTATACAGAGTTTTATCAGTAATAGTTGTATTTGGAATTCTTACACGAATCTGATTCATCCAAGTTTCTTTCCCAGTGTTAAAGGCTCTAATAAAGGCAGCAAGTACAAAATGTTTATTTATATTCAACAAAAGATACTTTTACTTTAATGATTATTTTTGGTATAGTTTACATTACAAAATGACATCGAAAGTGAAGCAAATGGTTAGGGTACTAAGTTTTCTATTTCTCAACGTATTCCTCTCCAAAACATTTGAACCAGTGAAGCTAAAATTCCATTACATTATTTTTGTAATGATCTTTCTTAAGATCCTCAAAGCTTTTAGTTAGGAGAAGTTTGAATTTGATGAATAAATGCAAAGCACTTGCACCAAATTTGGTGAATAAGATAGATGTGACGTAAGTTGAAATTTCAATCGATTAAATTTTTCGTGAACAAATTAATACCGAAACAAGGCAAAGTATTGGGTTGGCAACTAAGTACTTTCGGTTTTTAACGATACAGAGCGTTGCTTTATATTTTGTATAACGTATGTTAGTGCTGTACTTTACCGTTTGTCGCGCGATACTAGTCACGTTGACGTAATTTCAGAAGCAAGTAGTGCGTGATTTTTATTAAAGCTATTAGTTGTGGGTTAATTTTAAATGGAGTGCAGAAACGAACATTTTCGACATATTTTACTATTTTATTTCCGTAAAGGAAAGAAAGCTGCTGCGGCTCACAAAAAGATATGTGAAGTTTATGGTGTCAGAATTGGTATAAAAATTCCGTTCTGGAGATTTTTCCCTCAAAGATGAACAACGTTCTGGTCGGCCTACTGAAGTTGATGATGACCAAATCAAAGTCATAATTGAAGAGGATCGTCATATAACTATCCGAGAGGTTGCGGAGAGGCCACATGTATCGCACACAACAATTGAAAAACATTTAAAATGTCTTGGGGGGCTAGTTAAGAAGCTTGATATTTGGGTACCTCACGAATTAAAAGAAATTCATTTAACACAAAGAATCAACTTTTGCCATATGCACCTTAGACGAAATGAAACCGACCCTTTTGTAAAAAGAATCATCACTGGTGATGAAACATGGGTCCTGTACAGTAACATAGTTCGAAAACGATCATGGAGCAAACACGATAAACCAGCTCAAACCACATCGAAAGCTGAATTGCATCCAAAAAATCATGCTGTCAGTTTGGTGGGATTACAAAGGTGTTGTGTTTTTTGAGCTGCTTCCAAGGAATCAAACGATCAATTCTGATGTTTACTGTCAACAATTAATAAAACTGGATGAAGCAATCAAAGAAAAACGACCAGAATTGTCAAATCGGAAAAGTGTAGTTTTCCACTAAGATAATGCAAGACCTCACACATCTTTGGCAACTCGTGGGAAACTATTGGAGCTTGGCTGGGAAGTGATGCACATCCCTCATACAGCCCTGATCTAGCACTATCTGATTACCATTTATTTCGAAGTTTGCAGAATTCTTTGAATGGTAAAACTTTCACAAATGACGATGACCTTCACTCGCACCTGGTTCAGTTTTTTGCTGATAAGGACCAGAAATTTTATGAACCCGGAATCATGCAGCTGAAAGAAAGATGGCAAAAGGTCATTGAGTAAAATGAAAAATATATAATTGATTAAAAACTATTCTTTGTTTAAAAAAAAGTGTTTTATTTTATACTACAAAACCGAAAGTACTTAGTTGCCAACCCAATAGTTGTGATGACACAGGACCTGTTTATGTTATATGTTTAAATTATTATATACGATTTACACAGTAGGGTGGCCTAATATAGACCATTAACGGGTTTGGCTCTTGTAAAAATAATTTATTTCCTGTCGAATCCAAAAAAATCGTAACCATTACTTTACTCACTGTTGGAAATATCTAAGCTTTCTTTTTGGGAACGGGTTACCATATCAAGTGTGAAGCGCCAGATATTATCAATTGTAACAAATCTTTCTACAAAACTAGTGTCTTGTTCAATTATTTCAAATTATCTTTTGATGTTCCCATTCTTTCACATTTTTGATCACAATGGAAGATTCACGGTGTATACCTTAATAGCAGCTTGGACATGTCCAATCCTACTTATAAAATTAGATGTATTTCTTGAGTCAATATCCTCACAACGCTAAAGCTATCCCCTGATATCAATTTTTCGGATGTCTAAAACCATATCATTAATTTTATTGAGAATGTCCTGAGATATTGCAGTTTTTAATAGTTATAACCGCACCTCATCAATATTCGTATCACCACGTTTCGAAGCAACATATTTGTGTTTAGCTCTCCGAAGATGGTGCTTGTAGTCGAGCCTCGCTTCCTGATAACTAGTTTATATATCCGTATTTCGTCATTATCTATTGTTAATGCCGTCATTATGTTTACTGTAATTATTTTGCGTCAATATCATATAAATTAAACCATATATACCAACCGGCAATGATTGCTATTATTGTATACATATAGTGTCTTAGAGAATGGAGACCAAACTCTTACCCCACGATGCACAGGGTCAGGCCTGGGCCAAACACATGGATTCTTGGCCGTAAGTCTTTCCACGTACTAAATTTTAATAATGTAATTTACCAACAAACACTAAATTTGATAAGAATATGTTAATAGAAAAAGTTTCATTTTGAAATGTAACAATAAATGTAGTATACTATGATGAAGTTTTATGTTACAGGAAGTGGTACTGCGTCTGTTTATAAAAGAAGATTCATTGTATATTATATCATTGTAATGCATATATATATATATATATATATATATATATATATATATATATAGATAATTAATTGCAGGCATATAACACAATAAAATTAGTGATGATAAAATTCATGGTCCTAGCTTTCATCATCCGTGGCTTTAAAATTTTTGTCAAGCGGCAATGTAATGGGCTCTTCCGGCAACTGAATTTCTTCACTTAAGAACGAAATGGTTTTCCTAGACGATTGACAGACGGAAGAACTTAAGGATTTCAAGAAAATCAACAACAAATGAAATAAATATACTCCACATTGTCTTTTCGTCTGAGAACTTTCTCGAGAATCCCTCTCTAAATCTTCTATCTGTTGTGAGCTTCTTGTGCTACTTCCCTTAGTTGGCCAATAAGTAGTAGAGCAGATGCGTTAACGTCCGGTTCTTGTATTAAAATTTTATGCAATGTTGTATGTTGTATTTTATACCAGCAGTAAAGACTTACGTACATACATATAATCGGGCTGTTTTGTGGCAATATTTTCTAAATTACTTGAATTTATTTCATAACCACAAGATGTAATAGTAATATACATATGTATGTATACATATTTTCTTATTAACTTTACGTCTATACCGGTAATTTCTGACGACAGCGATGAACTCTGGAAGAACCTGCGGGCTGTATTGCCATCGTTAGTATTTCTGTTATGTTTACTATATTGCCGTTCAATGAGCAGGTTGTATTTCGAAGGTGTATTTGTTGTTCAATATGATGTCTCTATTAAAGTAATTTCTATGGTTTCTTGCTTCCGTTGTAAATGTATAGACCGACAAAAACGGGGCGAAAATGATCATTGGCTTTTCCATGTAATTATATTACTAGCAGGTGTGTTAGATACAAGCTGCAAAAGCACTAATGATGTTAAAAACATAAGCTTCAGAAGCACTTTCTTTTTTAAATATTTATTTATATTTACTGCGCTCCAATCGCATCGTCAGTTTGAAGTGCCAGTTAGCTGTACTTCTCGGCATCCAAATTTAGAACTTCTTCTTGTAACTCTATAAGTCTTTTCGATGTACAGTTGAGCAGTTGCTGTAACGACGGTACTGTAACGGTACTTGAACAAAATTTTCAGACACGGAGATATTGTTTGGACAACACTTTTTCTTGGTGAATTGAACAACTTCGTAAGACGGATATATATCCCTTATGGATTCCCTAATTAAATTATGTTGCTGCCTTGTCAATTTTTCTTCCACAAAAAGTGATAGTGCTTGCTCAAGTGTAAGTTTTTTATTATTATGTTCGTCAGCAGATCTAAAAGTTTTTTGATACCTTGATGCCCTTTTTGGTGATGTATTTGTCAAATTTTCAAGTACAGAAGATGCTACAAATTTTCCAGCGTAATGTATTTTTGCGCTGTATACACAAGTTCATCAATATGTACTTCGGAATGCAAAGAAGCAGTTTTACATCGCTTTATTCGAATACTACTTATTAGAAAACTTAGCTCGCGACGGCCGCCGCTTGAATTCGAAGAACTCTGAGATTTTATAAACGCGACAGCTTTTTTCAACCAATTTTTGTTATTGACTTTAATTTTAGCCATTCCTCGTTTTGATTTTTGCCATCTTACGGTAAATTAATGCTTAAAATGTGACAAAATAGAAGTAAGTTCTTTCCTGTGAACGTCCGAGCAGACCAGTGTTTGAAAAGGGTTTCGTTTCAAACTATCAAATTTATTTGCTATTCTCTTCCCTTTAAAGTCTAACATCATATTCATTAGTTTTTCATTCGTAAAAAATATGTGCTCTTCACCTGATCCTGAAATGATAAGGAACTAATGGTTATAATGGATGTCCCAAAATTAGCGCAAGATTTGAATTTTTTGCCATTTGTGCAGTAAAGTGTTGGCAACCATAAAAAGAAACAATTCGACAGCTGACAGTTTAGCTTTAGTAAAAATGGAGCGTCACACGATAGAACAACGTGTCTTCATTATTGAACAATATTTCAAAAATAATGAAAGCTTGTCGGCCACAGTTCGAAAATTTCATACAAAATATGATCGGAATAGTGTTCTAACTTTGTCAACTGTGAAAAGATTAATTGAAAAATTCAGGGAGACTGGATTCATTGGAGACGCCAAACATACTGGTCGTCCAAAAACAAGCCGTTCAGATGTCAATATCGAAGCAGTGCGTGAGAGTGTCGGTGACAATCCAGGAACCCCAATTCGAAAGAATTGCAAATTTCAAGAAGCTCCCTACATTGTACACTCACTAAAAATCTGTGTCTCCATGCTTACAAAATTCAATTAACACAACAACTGAAGCCTAATGACCATGCACAGCGAAGAGAGTTCGTTGAATGGATTATTGAACATCAACAAATGGATGCTGACTTTTCGAGCAAAATCATCCTAAGCGATGAAGCACATTTTTATCTTGATGGCTTTGTTAATCGCCAAAATTGCCGCTTTTGGGGTTCTGAGAACCCACATGTGATTGTCGAAAAACAAATGCATCCACACCGTGTCACTGTTTGGTGTGAATTTTGGGCTGGAGGCATAATTGGCCTATACGTTTTTGAAAATGAGGCTGGTCAAGCAGTGACTGTTGCTGGTGCTCGATATCGCGACATGATAACACAGTTCAGTGGTTTCAACAAGATGGTGCCACATGCCATACAGGCCGTGAAACAATTCAATTACTGCATGAGACATTTCCAGGCCGTGTACTCTCTCGTTCTGGTGATCAGAATTGGCCCCTAGATGGTGTGATTTAACACCATTAGATTTCTTTTTATGGGGTTATTTGAAACCACAGGTCTATGTCAACAAGCTCACAACCACCCGTGCATTAAAGAAGGAAATTCAACGATGCATCAACGAAATTTAGCCACGTTTATGCATAATGGTCATGGAAAATTTCGACAAACGAGTGTGTATGTGCATGCAAAGCCGTGGAGGCCATTTGCCCGACGTGTTATTCCATAAATAACCCTATCGTAAGTACTTCAATTCTTCAATTAAAAAATAACAATCAAAAGACTATGTTTTCTATTTAATTCAAATCTTGCGTTAATTTTGGGACATCTTTTATTAGCCTTATAAATTTAATATCAAATAAATTATTAGTTGCGAATTGTACGAGTAAAATAATTTTTGCTTTGAGAATTTAAAATGAACTTTAATAAGAGAATGGCAAATATGGGCAGTTTCTTTATTGTAGGGCTACTATTATTTGATTAATTGCCAACACAACTTTAAGACTTTGATAATAAAGATATTTTAGAAACTCCGCTCTATCGATATCATATATTTATTTATAATTTGTAATAAAACGATTTCTTCTTTCAATGTTTTCAATAAGTATATAAGTACTTCCTTCCAGAAACAGAGTCCATAACAGAAATCACTACGAAATCTCAACTAAGTTCGAACAAAATAGTTAAAGTTACGATACACGATACTTGACTTGTATACGTTGTAGGTAACAGTAAACTAATCTGATACCTACGTTAAATTTCTAGTATTATAATAGGTTTGTATGCGGTTTCAGGTAGACAGTTTATCCCTTTTTTAGAATCACTTAGCAGAAAATGTAAATATGCGATTCTGAGAATTGATTTATGGCCAGCACTTTGGTACTTTGGCCCCACTGTGCGATGGGATATTTCCGAGTCAATTGCATAGCTCTCTCTCAGTAAGCTCCTTAATATCAGTTACAAATATTTTTTGGATATTGGGGCTCATGGTCACTGTCATTGTTTGAACCTAAAACTACAAAACCTCACAATATCTTTTCAATATATCATTTATGTTGAACTATGAAAATAGATCGAAATGTTTCTAGAACGAGCCAAAAGAAGGAGTTGCGCGCGCGTGTTATCACTTGTCTTGAAAGCGTCATTTGTTCTTACAACTGCTGTCAAATTTTCAAATGGATTGTGCGTAAATACACGCCGTTACTATCGATCCATGTAAATAAGGAATGGGCAACCTTTGACATATGGGCCAAACTTTAATCTGCAAATACATTCGCGGACCGCCCTTAAAAGTAGTGCATTTAGAGTTGTGTTTTAAAGTAACGTTTATAATTTTTAGCGATAGATAGCAAACATGAAATAATACAATGTCTCGCGGGCCGGATCAAATCTTTCAGCGGGCCGGTGGTTGCCCGCGTATGGTGTAAATAATTCGTATAGAGTCTTAATTATGAATAAAAATTAATTCCGTGCAGTTATAAAGCTAACCGCAATGAAAGGCTTAAATGCTAAACAAATAAAATATAAGCAAATACAGTGAACACCACTGCCGTGACATCTAACGTAACAACCAGCGAACTAATTGGCAGAACGAGGGATGTATGGCGTTGTTAGTCTTCAGAAATCGTGGTTAGGGCTTGAAAAAAGCGATGGACTGTGTACAGCTAAAAAGAGACTATGTAGAAAAATAAATATGATTTTTTTTTCTGTTTCGTTCTAGAAATTTTCTGATCATATCTTAAGATTAGAATAATAAAAGGGATTCTTATTCAAACCATGTATACATTTTAGCATTTGAGCTCACTATATGTACAACTGAAAATTTCAACGTCTGTTAAATGATATTGAACGAATCTTATGCGTATGTAATAAAGGGTTTTCCAATAGGGACTTGACAACTTTTAATTCAATTTGTGAACGCACCCTTTCACTAATCATCGAACTGTCACTGTCAATTTATTCAGTAAACTTAACATTTTCTTCATGGTAAAGTACACGAACGAACAATGTCTGCAAATTATAAAAATTTACTATAGAAACTCGGAGTCGGTGACCGCTACTTTAAGAGCGTTAACTCCGATTTTCGGTCGTAATTCTCGCCCTAGTAGATAGGCAGTAACAAGTTTAGTGCAAAAATTTGAGTCTACATATTCGTTGTGTGATGTTGCTGTGCCAGTGAGACAACGGGTTGGTCGAAGTGTCGAAAATATCGCTGCCGTTGAAACGTCCATAACAAATGATCCAAATCAGTCAATTCCACGGCGTTCTCAAAAGTTGGGCATCGCCCAGACCACTTTATGGCGAATTTTACGTAAGGATCTTGGTTTACACCCATATAAGATCAATCTGACTCAAGAATTGAAGCCGATGGACCATTTGAAGCGACGTACGTTCTCCGATTGGGCTCTGGAAAAGATGCGCCAAGATGATCAATTTCATCGCAAAATCATTTTCAGTGACGAAGCTCATTTTTGGCTCAATGGGTTCGTCAATAAGTAAAATATGCGTTATTGGTTGGGTGAAAATCCACATGTGCTTCATGAAACACCACTTCATCCACAAAAAATAACTGTTTGGTGCGGTTTGCATGCCGGCGGCGTCATAGGGCCATATTTTTTCGTCGACGATAATGATCGTCACGTTACTGTGAATGGTAATCGTTATCGCGCCATGATTACCGATTATTTTTGGCCCGAATTGGAAGATATGGACTTGGACAACATGTGGTTTCAGCAGGACGGTGCCACAAGCCACACAGCACACGTTACAATCGGTTTATTGAAGAGTAAGTTTGATGAGCGTGTTATCTCAAGAAATTGACCTGTCGATTTAACGCCTCGTTCGTGCGATTTAACGCCTCTAGACTTTTTTCTTTGGGGCTACGTCAAGTCATTGGTCTATGCCAACAAGCCGACAACGTTGGAAGAGCTCAGAACCAACATTGAACGCGAAATAGCAGCCGTTTCGGCCGAATTGTGTGACCGAGTCATCGAAAATTGGGTCCAATGAATCGACCGCTGCAAACGTGCCCGCGGTGGCCATATGAACGAAGTCGAGTTCCATTCATAAATGTTTTGATTGTACTTCAACCCGATAATAAAGTTTTTGAAATATCTTAAATGGTCTGCATTTTATTTTGAAAAAAAGTTGTCAAGTCCTTATCGGAAAACCCTTTATAAATATTATTGACAAACTAATCAAAATCTGAACTAATTTTTATAGAATTTCAATATATAAATGTACTCTGAATGCATATGACAATTTAGAAACATTTGTGCGTAGTATACCGAAAATGAAAATATTTATGGCGTCCAAAATAAGGTGAAGCGTCTCTGATATTCTCTTAATATTACAGTAAGTTGTACGTAGCTTTTTTGTGTTATAATTGAAATTTATTATGGTTTTGCATTATTGATGTGAATTATATCTGCTTTATAGTTTTTAAGTTTGGAGTGTGTTTAAAAAATATAATTATTTTCAGTTATATGTGTATATAAGGACAAGATCTTGATTATTCAAAGAGAACAAAATTTTATAATAGTTGAGACTACTATAATTAGTTGAAATACAAACACAAATACGAAATCTTAAAAATCTACGTACAGTTGATAAATAGCTATATACAAAGCCGTAGAAAACAAATCAGTACTTGGTGACGCTTTAGCTCTAATTGTAATACTTAATCTTCACAATTAAATTTAATACTTTATTTAGGCACTTGATTCCATTCTTCCTCGATAAGTTGTTTTAAGGAATCGGGTCCTTCTTCTTACCCGATTTTTTAATTTCTCCTATAAATTTTTATTGGGATGACTTTGAAGGAGAAATGGTTTGGCACATTATACAGATTTCATTCTTTGGCAAAAAACGACGTATGCTCAGATCGCTATCTTATTGGAAGATCCAAATCTCAATCAACTTAATCTGGCTTATTGACATTATTAATTAATAGAGTCCGGATTAAAAAGCATTAAAAATATTGAAAAAAGCGCTTAAAAAGCCTATCGATTTTCGAAAAAAAAGCATTACCATATGCAAAAAAAGCACGTACATTATACAAAATTGTATAAATTATATATACATTATTGATTAAATAAACATTGATTTTGAGATTTATAATAATTTATTTTTATAACATTAACATTTAAGTACTTCAACAAAAACATGTAATAAATTCAGAAAACATGTTCAGTCATAAAACTCAAATATTTTAAATAAAAGAAATTTTTAAAACATTTTTAATTCATAGATACAGAGTAATATTCAATAATTATAATTGAAACATGTGTTTTAAAATGAAAAACCTTAAATTCTTTTTATTAACAGTTTTTAATAAAAACAACATAAAAAAAAATTATTTCCGTTTGAAACACGAAATTATTAAATGTTCAATTAAATGTTCCAGTGTAAAGTTCTGTCGTCTATCACTTAAAATGTTTTTGTAATTTGAAAAACTTCTTTCGACATCAACACTAGTTATAGGGGCATATTTAAATTTTGCCACGACAGCTGGATCCATATTTAATTCTTGAACTACCTCTCTACTTAAGATCGAGGATATTTTACTTAAGGTTTGAAATCCCTCGTTCTTTGACAAAACATCGTTGAGTTTTGTTTGCACTGTTTGACCAATGCGCCCAGGTATACCGTCTATGGCACTTTTAAAATCATTAATTTTTTTAACAGATTCAACTAATGACAATTGCTGCTGCTCTAAGGATTTTATGGTTTTACTTACAAGATTAAAATGACATTTAATAAAAGAGAGACTATTTTTCAATTCTGCTTTTTCTAAAACGGCTTTGCAATCTCTTATCGATTTAACAGCAGTATCTGAAAGCTCGAACACAAGGTTTTTAAAATCTTCGAAATGTTCAGCGTAGTATAAAGCAGCGTCTAACCAAGTTCCCCACCGAGTTAACACTGGCTCAGGTGGTAATGGAATGTTAGGCAATCTTTTTCTGAAGAGTTGCACTCTTAAAGGGGCTTTAATGAACGTTTGTTTGCCATTTTTTATTAGTTCATTAACAAGAGGGAATTGAAGCCGTATAATTTCGGCAACCCGATTAAGACCGTGTGCTAAACAAGTGCAATGAACTAAATTTCGATAAAGAATCTTAAGATTTGATGCAGTTTTAACCATATACGGTGCAGCATCAGAAAGCATTAATAATATTTTGTCATAGGGCACAGCCTCGGGTAGATAAAAATTTGTTAATGTCTCATTTACAAATCTTGTAACTGTATTGTTATTTGTTGCTTCCAGCTCTTTTGAGCATATCAAGTATCCTTCCGTTAATATTTCCTCATTAAGCACACCTATAATTAAGTTTGCAACATACCTCCCGCAAACGTCTGTAGTTTCGTCTACGGTAAACCAAATGTAAATTACCCACTAGCGTTTTTATTTTCTGGATAGTTTCTTTATATACAGAGCTAACATAACATTTTCGAAGGGTACTTTCATCCGGTACATGTATCTTGCAATATTGTTCCAAAAATCTTTTAAAGCTATCATTTTCTAATTTGTTTAATGGTATATCAGACTGCACCATAGCTTTGCATAGATCAAAATTAAATCGCTGTTATTCGTTATAGCCAGAACATGACTGTAAGGATTCACCAATTGTTTGTTGCTTAGATTTATTTGTAAACCTTTGTAGACTTTGTTGATGCAAAACTGTTTGCACATGTTGTTTAATATTGTATTTTTTGTCGCACTGAATCTAAAATTAGGAACAACAATGATGTACCAAGGATTTAATCTATAAGAAACAACTTACCGTTTTTATACAGGCTCGGCAAAATAATCTACCATTTTCAAAATGCAACTCCTTATATTCTTTAATCCATTCGTCTACCGTGGGCCTCTGCTTTGGCATTTTAAAATAATTTTAGACAAAACTAAACTAATTCAGTTTAGCAACGTGTAAACACACTTATAGAATGTAATAGTTCATGAAATGTTTGTTTACAAATGCCAAAGACACCGGGAAATTCCAGGAACGGAGGTGTATCACGTGTTTGTGATGTGATATTTCTAGCGGCACTGTTTGCTGATGCGACGCGATCAACGAGGAAGTACCTACGTGTGTATGGAGATGCGGGGAAATAGTCGACATAATGCATATTTAGATTCTCATGTTTGATACGTTGTTATTTTTTAATTATTTTTATGTTTTCCATACATCTTTTTCTACACTAAGTATATTTCTGATTTGTTTATGTAAACTTATACGTAAAAATATTAAAATAGAAAGCTGTAAATAAGCACAAAATATTAAATTAAGGACAAATATTACTAAAAAAGCAAAAAAAGCATCTGAACATTAGTGCCAAATGACTTATTTTTACATATTTCGTACACATTTTAATACTAAATGTATCTGCTTGTAATATTTATAATAAGCTTAATGCCTAGAAATCCGGACTCTATTAATTAAATTTGCTCTTAAAATATTAATATATTTGTGTTTACACATAATACCATTAATAAACTAAATAAACCTATTATAGCTACTGACATATAATATCAAAGATATGATATCTCATATATGTATGTATTGTTTTTCTTTATTTCGATTTTTATTGCTTTAAATTTCTCAATTGAAGATATTCTTAGTTTTATATTTATATAATATTACACAATTATTTATACTCCCTAAAATATTTTTTAATTGTTGCATTGATATTTATACTGGTGTACACTACCAGTCATATTTATTTGCCCACCCTTAGTTTTAGCCAAAATTATTAAACTATCAAATGTGTACTGAAAATTTATTTATTGTACCAATACAGTAGTGTAAAATAAACATAAAATAGTTACATTTTTCTTATATAAAAACTTTATCATTAATTATTATTAAATTTTGCTCTCATCAATGTGTCCACCTTAAATATATTAATTTCTGCTTTTCCAAAGGTTATGAAAAATAACATAGTAGCGTGCTATGATTCATAATTATTGTTGAGTACTGTTATGCACTACACCCGGTAGCAAAGACATTTACTACAATAGCAAAGTACAAAAGTTTCAAACATGACCACATTATTTGTGTAAATTATCTTCGATTTGTACTAGCTACTTCTTAAACTAAAGAAAGCCATGTGTTTTTGAATTTTTGGAATCTGGTTATTCTCTGTTATAAATCCATTTTAATGACTTCGCTTTTACTCTCAGAATTTGATCAAGATCTTTCAATGTATTTTTTATTTGAAGGAATGGATTTCTAATCCATTTTTAAGTACACTACCGGTCATATTTATTTGCACACCCTTAGTTTTAGCCAAAATTATTAAACTATCAAATGTGTACTGAAAATTTTTTTATTGTACCAATGCAATAGTGTAAAATAAACATAAAATAGTTACATTTTTCTTATATAAAAACTTTATCATTAATTATTATTAAATTTTGCTCTCATCAATGTGCCCACCTTTATTTTTGATAATTGCGGCACATAACCGCGGCATCCTTTCAATTAATTTTTGCAGTGTATCTTCTGTAATTTGTGCCCAGGTTTCTTGAAGTTGTTCCCACAGTACAGTGGTGGATGATAGAGCACGTTCTCGAACCTTCCGGTCCAATTCTTCCCAAAGAAGCTTTATTGGGTTCAGATCAGGACTTCGAGCTGGCCATGCCATTATAGAGATTTGCCCTTGCTCTTCTAGTTGACGCAACTAATCGCCACACAAACTAGAAGTGTGTTTCGGATCGTTGTCCTGTTGAAATACAAAGTTTTCGCCAAGAATCCTTAGTCCTGAAGGAACAGCGTTATTTTCTAAAATTTCCTTGTAGCTTTCTTTTCTTATGATTTCCTCAATTTGGACGAGATCGCCTACAGATCTTCCACCAAAACACCCCCAAATCATTACTGAACCTCCTCCATGTTTTACGGTAGGCGCAATACATTCTGGCAGTACTCTTTCTCCTGCGGATCTTCTTACGAATATTCGCCTTTTACTACTGAAAAGTTCAAACTTCGATTCCTCTGTCCACAACACATTATTCCACTGATCAATCGTCCAATTCTTATGTTCTTTAGCCCAATTTAGTCGTTTTATCTTGTTTTGCTTTCGTAGTAGTGGTTTTCGCAGAGCAATTCTTCCGTATAAACCCGCTTGCCTTAACCTTCTCTGTACCGTGGGCACACTAATTGGTTTAGCACGCGCTCTATTCATTTCAGCAGCAATTTCTGGTGCTGTTTTTCGTCTATGTTTCGTCTATCGCGTCTACTTATCCGTATTAGATGACGGTCAACTGCAGATGTCGTCGCTTTGCGTCGTCCAGATCTTCTTTTGTTGGAAAGTGTACCACTTTCTTCAAATTTTTTAACGTTATAATCAACGGTTCTCCGATTTAATCGTAATTCTTTTGCAATTTCGCGATTACTTTTACTCGTACGATGATAAGCAATTATCATAGCACGCACTTCAACAGATAATTCCTCCATCTTTGGCATTCCATTAAAATATTCACAATAACTCTCCATTTCATTGTTTTCGCATCAAAAGATGAACGATGACTGACATAAAATTTATTTTCGTTTTTGAATAACACATCCTAATATTGTAATTAGTTAGTACAATAACACAATATTGGTAATACCTTTCGGAAATGTAGGTAAAACTGTTAATACTGTAGGGATTAGTCTATATAATATTTATGGTATTTTTCCAATTTATGACACCTTTACGATATATCATAAACAATTTAAGATTTTCGTAGAAATTCATATGGAATTACTTCCACTAATAATATTGTTGAATAATTATAATACAGATTTTTCGAAAGATAATCCGTATTTCAGGAAACACATAAAATTGTGGTGGGCAAATAAATATGACCGGTAGTATATGTAGACTTTCGTGAGTAATTATAGATTTTTAGTATCAATTATTTTGTAAAAAAGAAATGCTGTTCTTACTACTCTCCCCTTCTATGGTAAACCATAATTAAATTCAGGATAGGGTGAGCATTATTTTTAGTACTTCATTATATTCTACTTCCACATAAAAAAACGACGTGTACATACTTAAAATTAAATTTTCTTGCATTAAAATATCAAATCGTTCCCAGGAAAGGGTGAAAAGTGGTTTTATTACATTATCCGGATAAAATTTTCTTGACTTTTTAATGGATACCGAAGGTTTTGTTTCTAGTTAAATTTGGCTCATTAGCTCAACATACCTTTTCAATTGCTTTAACTCATAATAATATAGGTCGTTTCAATAGAAACCTATTATTTTGTTATTTCAATTAAATGCAAATGATTACGAATATTTTGTGTTTGTTTTATTTATTATTATACTGATATATTGCTCCGATAATTCAAGACTTCTTGGCTTGTTTCTATATGACGATCTCTGTTATATTTTATTTCGGATCGTCTAAAAAATCTTTACATTGCAACTTTTAAATATCGCCTTTGCGCGTGTAAAAAATTCATAACTTTAGTTATCGTTTTCAAATCCTTTTTTGTTTTTATTGCTTCTTAGGCTGCATATATTTTCGAGGAAATCCTGACACTCGTGTTTAGTACGACCCGTCAAGGAATGTGAGAATTATTCCTCTGATTTTACGCTCTAAAATTATATTATTTTTTACTATGAATTAGTCAACGAATCTTCAACGTTTTAACAAAGAGTATCTGAAGAGCATGAGAAATTCTTTGCGTCTCCTATTCTGTCGAGTATCTGCTTACCTACCGTGAAGGATTAAGGCATCTTAATGACATTTCCTAGCTTTACTGGAAAGCTGGCATTATAAGTACCCACTTTAATTAGTCGATTTATAAAACACCTGAAGAGAAGAGAAAAGGAGAGATTCTAGAAAGCACGAAAGGTCCTCATGCAGACAAGTATTTATTATATAATAAGAATTTTCACAGTAGTAAATAAATTTCATTATCTTATGAGTCAATTTTCTGTCACTTAAAATATTCTGTTTGTCTATTGATAATTGTACAGAAACATAATTGATGAATTTTCTTACACCGACTTTCTGTCGTCATCGATTGGACGACTTATGCCTCAAACCAGCTGCATTGGAGGCAAAATCTGCTCTTACATTTTCGCTTTAAAGTAAGTTCTTGGAAAAATGTGGGAAATAAGGACTTCCCTGGAAGCTCCTAAGCTCTATTTGCATCTTGGCATGTAGAAAATAATCTAATTTAAATGTTCACATCGGTTATTCTTACAAGTCGTGTATTTAGCCTTATTTTTTTACACATAATCTAGCTGGATTCCACAGCTAAAGCGTAGTTTGTTACGTTTAAACCAATAATCGTTGCAGGCTTATCAGCGTAGACTTTGTTCCTTATGTAACCCCAAGGAAAGAAGCGCATAAATGTCAGATCGCACAATCTTGGAGGCCAGTGTATGTCACCGAAACGGGAGCAGGAAACATCGTTTGCAATATATCACGCGTTTCTCGTGAAGCCGTAAGGAATACGTCATATGGCTCAATGTCTCCAGTGTTCATTTCGTTCAAACAAGGTCAGGAAACGAAATTTCGTCTGCACTTTCGAACAAATACGGTGCTATAACATAACCCATCCAAAAGGCAAAACAAACTGTAAACTTTTCCGAATGCATTTGTTTTCCCTGAATGACAGTGGTTTTGTGCAATTCTGCGTATTAGCAAAATTGTCGAGGCAAAAATGAACTTTGTTAGAAAAATGGTCGACTGTTTGCTGCTCTAGGGGTACAGGGTACGGTGCTGTCCATGGTCTCTAGACTTCGGTTCCTGCGTCAGCTTTAATTTATATTCGATAAAGTGCATGTGCAGATCATTGATGTTACCGGCTTTCAGCGGTACGGATCGCGTGTGGAATTTGTTTTTTCGTACGGGTATTTTTCCTGTAGCTGCCCAGGAGCGACACTGTTTAATTATATGCTGATGATGACAACTTAGTTGTCGAAAGACGTATACAGAAAATGAAAATTATTGTGGCAAGGGGTTACATATCAACCATCAGTGATTTACTTTATTACCTTACTTATTATTGGATCACCAAAGAATTCGTATATTTCGCTAGTGATTCTTTTCTCCCATCCTATTAACTGTCTTCCTTCTGCCATAAATTCTACGTAGGATCTTTCTCTCTCATGTTTCTAACATATTGTTATTTTTATTCTAAACTCACGTCGCTCCTGTCTATTAAAGTTGGCCTGGATACTTACTTCTACAGGCTAATTTTTATTTGCCAGTAGAGTTACTTTGATTTTAGTATGTTACGCATATCCACCTATTACTTTTCGCTATTCTCAAGTTTACGTTACTGTTTTCTTTGTATCTATTATTTATTAGGGTTGCTAAGTACATCTAATCATCCATCTCTTTAAATTCTCATATTTCTCCCCCTCTTTATTATATTGAAATTTCCTTTATCTCTTTTCCTTCCATTTGTTATTAACTGCTTGTAATTACTTTTCGCTTTATTAATTCTTAATCCTCTCATTTTTGCTGATTCTGTAAGTTGCTAAACTGTGTATTATAGTTCTCTTTTCTTTCTGGATAATATTACTAGATCATCAACGCATGCCGAACATTGATGGCCTTTATTTACTAATGTTCTAGTTCTGTTAATACCACTCTCTCTTATAACTGCCTTTACAAATATGTTAAATATTATCACTGACTGTGGATTTTCTTTTCTTAAGCCTTCTTTGACATTAAAATCAGTCGATATCCTTGATTTAATCATTAAATGACTGTTGTAATGTCATTCTTGTAAGCCAAGATTATGTACGGTCTTTATTATTTCTAAGCTAAGTTTTGAGTCATATGCTCTCCCGACGTCTATGAGCAGCATGAGGGCATGTGTGCAGCAACGTACGAGTAAACACCAGGAGTTCGATAACGTGCTCGTTCCAGAAAAAGAAGAATCTGATTTTCCAAGTCTACATAATCAGTACACAATTGTGCATCAGAGTTAAACTGACAGCGACCTATAAATATCGATACTATAGATATAAGTAATTAATGTTATAATAAATTATTGGCAAAGTTCATTCTGTTATTTCGATATTTTATTTTATTATCGCCAGCGAATGCTGACAAACACCAATACATTTAATTTCAACGATCTTCCTTATAAGCGGGAATCGAATCCTTTTCTACAATTCAGTAAAATACAAACGTTCTTATTTTGAATTGTTTTCCATTATACTGACAATTTAAACAATTAATTAGATTTATTTGTTATTAACATCCTTCATAACCGATATCTACGCAGAATCAAATGCGTGCAAATTTAGGTTTATGATTAGCTCATAGTCGTTGCAGCGATATTTTCTTCTAGTTCAAGATTAATACCGATAGTCAGAAATCTTATATTGCTCCACGAACACGGCCGTAATAATTACTTATGGCATGCTAATGCCCCTTGTAATTAGCTTCTTGGGTGATGTAGAAACACGATTGTTGTAATGGCGGCATCGAAAAGCTCTGTACATTTTAGTACAGGTGATTCAATTAGATAGCCAGGATTTCAATGGGCTATAATTTCTCGACTATGTGTTGTATTTGAATTTTGTAAATTATATTTGATTATATATACATTAAAGTTTGTTGACGTTCAATATACTACAGCTACACGGATAGCATCTAGATGATATCTGAATTCACTCCGCACTCGATGAAAAATATGTTGCGTCTCTAAGCTTGCTGCAGCTGTGATAATATTCGTTAAGCTAATTAAATTTATGGTTTATAGGTGGTATATAAATTGCATCTTTCACGAATCTCAACAAGAGAAAATCGCAAGATATAAGATCAGGAGATCTCTGTGATCAGAATTGGGGGAGCCGAGTCTTAATTTTCCCAAAAAACTTGTATTGCATAGTAACCGTCTTGCTTAAAACTGATGTCGCTGCACTGTGCTGGGCGTGTTCTGTCGGTAGTACTAGAAATTTTATAGGATTCTTTTTCAATTTTTGATAGAATTCTAATATATTGTAAAACCCGTGAAATGTAACTAATTGTACCCACCTTTTTGAATCGTAGTGTACAATAGCGAATAATAATCAATTATTGCACATAGATTATTAGAATGAAGTTTTTACATGACTAGAACAATATGGTCAACAATGTTTTCCTAGAAATTTAAGAGGTCGAAATCTTTTAGGGATAGGAGAATACATGTAGAAAATGAACCATTCGCACAAATAAAACATACGATAAACTGCATTTGATAAGACAGATGAATAATGATATATCCGGTATCTGAAATTTCTTATTATTCATGAAATATTGGTGTATTATTTCCTGAGTTGAAGCTCAAAAAGGAGAAACCTTATTATTGCCTCGTAAAGTTACAGCAATATTTCAGGGATTTTAAGAAATCTTGTCAATTGATTTTATAAGAAAACCTCGTACAATTAACAGTAAATATTAGTCGATGTGATTAAGTTAAATAGGCGAAAGTTCTATTTGCTTTCTCTTCCCCAAGACATTATCGGCCTTCGTATAGCCGTGAAACACTTCAAACCATAAGCAGACTTGATTGAAACTTTTCTCCACATATAGAACATAGTTTTGATTGTGTCCCTTTTGATTTTTATTTGTTTCGTTATTAAAAAAAAATTTTATCGTGAAAGGATTCCATTCAAATTTCAAAGTTGTAAAAACTGTTAGAAAGTGAATACATAGCCAATTAAAAAACTTCTACCGAAAAGGTCCCTGACTGAATTTTTTTTATAAATAAGATCCTGATTAAATTTGATTATTTTCCTCACAAAATGTAAAAAAAAACAAAAGTACAAAACGCAAACGTGTGCAATCTTTGAACACGATAAATTTCTTATTAATATATTCATTAGCCATATTATAAAACAACTAATCTTTAATCTCTAGTACGAGGGTAGCCACTTATATTTCAGGAACTGGCAACACTGTTAGCGTTGCCTCCGATCTAATGATTACATCGTGAAGTTTGTCATTTTTGACAATATATTTACCTTGACAGTTTTATTATCCGGTTGCTATTTATATTGTTGACAGTAACTTGAAAATTTTATGTCAGCGAAAAAATGGAATTAACTCGCGAACATTTTGTGCAATTATTTTTCATAACTTTCGGCGTGAATTATCTCAACAAGAATACATCGGCGAGCTGAATTCTTTATATTGTGATGAAGCACCATCGAAAACTACAGTATATCGTTGGTATAGTGAATTCAAATATGGACGGCTTTCTTTGGACGACGAATTTCGTGAAGGTTGTCCTACAAATGTTGTCGTGTCGGAAAACATTAATGCAGTGTCTGAATTGATAATGCAATACCGTCATGTGACATACCGTAAGATCGAGGCATCTGTAGGTATTAGTAACACCAGCGTGCATACGATCTTGCATGAACATTTAGCTGTTAAAAAACTATGTTCACCTTAGGTACCACATAATTTGACAACCGCTCAAAAAAGGACTTGCGTCGCTTGCTGCCAAGAAATGCACAAAAAATACAATGGCGATGCTTCAAAGAACATTTAAAAAGTTGTCACAGATGATGAATCTTGAATCTATACGTATGAGCCTGATAGTAAGCAGCAGTCGCCTGTGTGGATATTCGTGAACATGGTGAATCATTGATTGTTAAAATGCCATTTGTAGTTAGAAAATCAGTGCATTATCATGTAACAAACACCAGCTACATAGCTATACGTATGAGCCTGATAGTAAACAGCAGTCGCCTGTGTGGGTATTCCAAGATGAGCCAAAACCAACAAAAGTTGTTCGCGCTCAAAGCACATCAAAACAAACGGTCGCCTATTTTTTCGGAAAAAACAGTCTCGTTGCAACCGTGCCTTTAGAGAGTTGTAGAACGGTCAAATTCCAAATGGTACACAACTATTTGGTTGCCAAAAACTTTTGAAGAAGTAAGGAACACAAACCGAAAACGGCAGATCATTCTCCACCATGACAATGCGAGCTCTCACAGGTCTGTTCGAACAATTGAATATTTGACCGGGCAAAACATTGAATTGATGAGCCATCCACCGTACAGCCCTGATCTAGCACCCTGTGATTTCTTTTTGTTCCCCCACGTGAAGAATATACTTCGTGGTCAACGGTTTTCTAGGCAGGAGGAGGCAGTTGAGGCATTCGAAACTCATATTTTGGAGGTATCGCCTTCACAGTGGCAGCATTGCTTTTCGGATTAGTTTAAACGAATGCAAAAGTGCATTGATTTTCAAGGAGAGTATTTTGAAAAGCAGTAAAACTATATTTGATATTAAAATTTTTTTTTTTGTTTGCTCTTCCCGAAATATAAACGGCTACCCTCATATTAATATTTTCTAATGTTGTAGTATGTATGCATAATATATTCATCGAAATTGATATTCATAAAAGCAAACAATTCTTGATATGAACGTCAACAGACAATGAATTCATTATATTTTTCATTTATTTTATATGTATTTTAGAAACACATGTTTTCATGATAAAAACTCATATTATGTACATATATGTACTCAACGGAAAAGATGGTGTGAATTGAGTTTATCCCGTAGCAAACATGTTTGAAGGTTTCCCATTATGTAATCATTTTTTTAAACTTTAGTGCACAGTTAGCTGCTAAATACTCATTTGATAATTCGGTATTTATTATGTTATGTTCACATAAAGATACTGCTATTTCCTTCAAAGCTATGCACATTAACGGTTTATATTACATTACTGTTTATGTTTCACATATTTTCCAAAGTAGATTGCATTAAATAAACTGTTTGATTTAAATATTATTATATGGATATTAAATACACTGTTCAAAGCAATTAACGGACATTTCATAAAAATGATTATACATTAAAAAAATTATTTAACACAATTTTTTTGGTTGCAGTATATTTGTGAACAACTATTTGAAGACATTATTCTAGTTTGACAAGTTCGAACTAAATTACTAAGGTTCATATATAACCCATTTCCACATTAACTTTCGTAATTCTGTATACGTATTTCGACAACTAAGTTGTCATCATCGGCAGATAATTAAGCAGTGTTGCACCTGGAGAATTACGGCAATAAATACCCGTACGAAACAATTAATTCCGCACACGTTCCGTACCGTTGAAAGCCAAGACACACACTGTATATTCGTTTCGCATAATTTTTAAAAATTGCGTTCTAGCCCTAAACTAAGATAAACAAGGAAGAAAACGGAAAGAAAAAACATACCTACATGAATTTATTGCCCCAACCCTTGTCCGTCTTTAAGAGACTGAACAATGATGAATTATTAGGGCCAGTGTCAGTATTCACCACATGGCTTTTATTCTTTAAAATGTACATGCTTTCATACGTGTCTAATTCACGATAGTTACACACGATCTTTATCAAATGCAAACAATCCGCGTTAACACCTATACCTGATTTTTCTGGTCGGTTTAATTTTATGTGCGCAAGATGTTCTTTATATCGGGTTTCGATCGATCGTTTTGTTTGGCCCATGTATTGTTTACTGCAATCTAAACATTTAATTCCGTAGATTCCCGACTTTTTATTCTCTTCGATTTTGTCTTTTGCATTTCCTAAAAGGGTTTTGATGGAATTACTGGACCGAAAAGTGACTTGAAAACCGCGCTCTTTAAAAATACTATTTAAATTTTTTGTCAGACGATGATAAGGTAAACATACAAACTGCTTGTCCCGATTGCTCTGAGGTGATAGACATGTGGTATCACGGATAGTTTTCCTTATGTTAGCCTTTCTAATAAATCCATTGATTATTTCCGAATCAAAACTATTGTATCTCGCGATATTCTTGATGAAGTTCAATTCTCTTTCGTATCTTACATTTGTTAGTGGGAAATTAATCAAACGATTAATAAGAAAATTGAACGAAGCCATCTTTTGTTGCATGCTAAGATTTGAGTCAGCCGTGATGAATCTATTGACGTTGGTTTCTTTTCGGCAAATATCAATTTCTATTTTAAGGTTATTCCTAATAACTAAAGTGTCCAAAAATGGCAACATGTCTTTGTTTCCTTTTTCTATTGTAAATTTAATCGTCGGAAATTTTGAATTTAATTGCTTGACGAATTCTTCCAAGTTGCATTTATGTGTATTGAAAATCGCGAAAAGACGGACAACGGTTGGGGCAATAAATTCATGTAGATATATTTTGTTTCTTTCCTTGTTTATCTTAGTTTAGGGTTAGAACGCAATTTTTAAAAATTATGTGAAACGAATATACAGTGTGCGTCTTGGCTTTCAACGGTACGTAACGTATGTGGAATTAATTGTTTCGTACGGGTATTTATTGCCGTAGTTCTCCAGGTGCAACACTGCTTAATTATCTGCTGATGATGACAACTTAGTTTTCGAAATACGTATACAGAATTACGAAAGTTAATGTGGAAAGGGGTTATATATCAACCTTAGTGATTAAGTTAATCAACCACAGGCTCCATCAAATTCAAGTTCGAACTATTTTTAATGTGATCTTGAGGGCGTATAAAATATTGCATTTATAGTGACAGAAAAATAAGATGTATTCTATTCTACATAAGTTTCATGGTAATAATTTTTAAGAAATATAGAGATTAATAATGTGCGTGACATTCGCGGACGTCTAAAAACTTTTGGCATCTTAACAACATGGGCCGGATTAGTTTATAGAACATTTCTTTGAAAATCAGATTCCTTTCTTCTCTTACGGACTAGCATTGTGTGAATTGGCTGGACATTTCATTTTCTCTAATATCAGTTTCATCAGTCCATTTGTTCACGATGTTTGGTCAATGAGGGCGAGAATTATCGTACATAAAAATAAATTTTTCTGCCACTGCTACTCCATATGGAAGAACAATTGGTTGTAAAATCTCATCCCCGTGTTTACAGGCTGAAAACTCCTTTTTTCATGAAATAAAGATCGGGATGTCCTCCAATAGTTAAAATGGTCCATACCATTACTGCCACTACGGTAGATATTTCGTTTTATTTTCGTCTATATCAATGATAAACCTTAAAGAAAATAGTTTTTTTTTGCTATCATTTCATAGGCGACTATGCAATTTCTTTGTTTACCATTTTCTCACAAGTTTATTATTATAAGTGCAAACTACATAACATTTCCTACCAGTTTATGTAGGAAAAAGTACACTGCGAATACGTGATGACATGAAAGAAAATTTGAATTCCCTCAAATTACAGTACAGTTTTGCACAGTAAATTATCACGTTGAATGAATTTTTAAGTTTATCTTTAGAAATGTCCTTCAAGATCACTCTCGACGCTTCTTTAATGGCTTCGACGTCGCTGTCCCTTCATCAGCAAATGTAGTTTGGAGAATAGATAGAAATCACAGGAGGCCAAATCCGGTGAACATGGTGAATCATTGATGGTTAAAATGCCATTTGTAGTTAGAAAATCAGTGCATTATCATGTAACAAACACCAGCTACAAATTTCACGACATTGAGGGCGCATACGACGAATATGCGCCAAAAGACACATCATAACACCAAGATAATATATAGCATTGACAGTTTGACTAGTTAGTACAAACTCTTTGTGCACTATGCCTTTCGAGTCATAAAAACAAAGCAACATCGTCTTCACTTTTGACTTCTCTAAACGTTCTTTCTTCTCTTAGATGCTTCTATTGAGAATTTTGACGCTTGGTCTCTGGATCATATTGAAAACACCACGTCTCGTCGCCAGTTACAATAGAATACCTAAAGTTTTCGTCCTTTTTTGAGTCTTTAATCAAGTCTGTACAATGTTGAATTCAGTCAGCTTGAGTGGTACAAATCTTGCACAAATCTTTCTCAGTCGCAAATGCTGTATCGAAATGCGACAAATTAAATCTTTGGAAATATTTAATTCTATTCCCATGTATCGCAGTGAGGATTTCAGCTGATTTCTGATAAATTCAGGCACAATTTCGATGTTACTTTCCGTAACTACAGATTTCTTTCCACCAGGATGTTCGTCGTCATTTGTGTTCGTACGACCATCTTTAAATCGTTTATACCACTCATATACACTCGTCTGTGATAAACACGCATCACCATACACTTGTTTCATCAAAATAAACGTTTCAGTAAACGACTTGCCGAGGTTAAAACAGAACTTGATATTTACTCTTTGTTCAAAATTCATTTTTCGACCAATGCCAAATATACACTGTCACTTTATGTGTAATTTCTCTGCTTCTAATGATGCAAATGTCATGATATTTGGAATAACATTGATGAAAGATCTACCTTACTGACGCATATATTTTTTAGTAGATGGAGCCACTAAGAATTACTATTTTAAAAAACTGTTTTCTCTGCGACAGATTGTGTATATTCAATTAATGCACGAAATATTTAAAATATAACGCCAGATTTACTCCTAATAGATTATCGCTTCTTTTAACATCTTGATATTTACTTCAGAGTTCAGAATCAATGAAAAAGAGGCTAAAGGTGAGATCCATAATTAACTACAGATCTTAAACTAGTATAAGAAAGTCATTCTATAAAAATAGGATGCCTTTCTTCTATTAGTTCCTGTAGACATGTGTTTAAGCAGATGAAAATTATTTGATCTATTTATTTCCCAGAAAAAAGAGTTTCAATCTTTACTTGTTAACATTCACACACATACGTTACTAGTCTAATAATAAACTTGCTAGAGTAGTGCCTATTATCCATACTTTAAAAAAAAGTTTTATAAATTTATGAATTTTGAATAGATATCTTATCTCAAGAGGCATTTTCCAAAAGATAATTACATAAGGAAAAAATTTCTTCAATCTCTGTTTTTGCATCAAAGCGATCATTAACGTAACCAGTTTAATTAATCGAAATGTAATATTTTTAAATATAAAAAATACATTTTCCTTTTTTAGATATTTCTAACTTTACTTAGCTTATATGAGAAAAAAACAATTATTATTTAAACAGAAGTATAAGTTAACCACTCTTAGAACGCATATTTACATGAAAATAATCACATGTGCATTCATTAGCAATAATTACTGTACCACCTACTTCGAGAGACTGAATGTGATATTAAAACATACAAATTGAACAGGGGTGTCTAAGGTATCTTGCGTGTCTATTAGTCGCATTAACTTACTGGATTGGAAAACGGTGCTGGCCATATTTTATGGAGTATGGAAACAAATGGAAATACATAGATACCCATGGGAGCGTCCGGGAAAATAGTTTTAGTTTTCATTTGTTTCAAACATAAGCCTTATTTTTTCAGTTACGCCGAACAAATTAAAATCATTTTTTTTTTTGAAACGACATCATACTAACTGTAATTTATTCAACCCTTCTGCTTCCGCTATGAATAATGGCAATGAATCAGCACATAGAATGATATATAATTAAAGTATGTATGTGCATGATAAAATTACATCGGAGGTACACAAATGAATTAATGCGGGTTCATATTATTTTATTTACGAATTGTACTTTAGAATCATACTCAATGAATCACAGAGAGATACTTTCGCTATATAAATGGACTTTTATTTGCTTGAATGAATGCAGTATAATTTTTGTTATTTAACTTAACTTTGCAAATATTAGTCAAAGGCCATATTTTTAGTAATGAAAGTAACAATTTAATTAAAGGGGTTAATACGTTGCGAATACATGCATGTATTTGATTGGAGCTTGCCAAATGTTAATTTTTACTTTCGCATAAAAATAGTATATTATACAATATTTGTCAAAAAGAGCGAAACAATGTGGTAATTGTGTTATAGTTAGAGCTGCCAATCATGTCGGCGAACCAATGTCGCCGACACTTGTGCTTATAGAACATCGTACGTAGTCCAGTCATGGAGTATGATCTTAGTACATCATTACAACTATGAGAGAATCGCGATACGTAATATACGTTATATCGTAGAGTGGCCATTTTTGTATATAGCGTAATTATGTCCAAAAAAGTTCCGGTTAGTAGTCGTCAGTGGTTCGGCGAAACGCTTAGGCTGTGCATACGTTTATAGAAGATTTGTCAGGTTTGAAATACGATGTTGAAAAAATATGTTTAATGTGAGTTGGTTTTGCTCAGATACTATTAGAAGGTGTTATCTAGAAGTACATGAATTAATAGCTCAAAGAAAAGACGTACGTTCGAAATCTCCTAAATAAATTCGAGAATTTCATAGACAGTGGCTCGGTATCCCTCATGTATCACAGCCAAACCACAGATATTTTAGAACATGATTACAGCCAGCGTCTTATTATTCTGAACATTTTCAAGAAATAGAGAATTTAGTTTTACAATTTGTCCATGAAAAAGGCTATTAAAAAAGTCTGTTAAAATTTTAACATATTGAAGTTCTTGCAGATTTACATTCTCTTTAGGACAATTATAAGAGAATAATTGAAGGCACTGCAAATATTGGACGATGTGTACTCATATTTACTTTATATTCAATAGTGTTTTACATAAAGACTCAGATTTTATCAGATTAAGAACAGTTTATAGTGATAATGATAGTGTGTCTATAGATCTCCTACGTAACTCAAAAATTATTTTTACAAATTATCCTAAGAAGCAGAATGATCGTTTCCTTTGCAGAAGAACATTTTTTCATCGCGGTGAACATTGTTTAATAAAACGTTATTACATTGGTTTTTAACTAAGGACATAACATTTTTATATTTAAATAAAACGGAATAGTTGTAGTACACATGTTACACTTAACTAAGGAATTCAATCTCGTTCAGATTTGGAGCTAATTTTCTAGCACATTTTTACACATATCGGCTGGAACGTTGGCAATTTCGCATTCGATTTTGTTCTGAGCTCATTTAACGTTGTTGTATTGTTGGCATAAACCAACAACATAACGTAACCTCATAAAAGGAAATCCAACGGCGTTAAATCTCATGAATGAGGTGGCCACTTGACCAGACTATTTCGCGAGATTACACAGTTACCGAACTTTCCCTTCAATATACAAATTGTTTTAGTAGCAGTGGGGCATGTGGCACCATCTTGTTAGAGCCACATTTCGCTGATGTCAAGTCCATACAATTCTGGCCAAAAATAATCTTCCAACATGGCACGATAGCAAACTCCATCGACCGTAATGTGGCGATCATTTTTATCGACAAAAATATATAGTCCAATCGCACCTCTAGCATGAAATCCGCACCACACTGTCACTGTTTGTAGTTGTAGTGGAGTCTCTTGAAGCACGTGTGGGTTTGTTGCTGTCCAGTAAGACATATTTTTCTTATTGGCAAAGCCATTAAGCCAAAAATAAGCTTCATCGCTGAAGATGATTTTTCAATGAAATAGAGAATTTTCTTCAAGCTTTAGCACAACCCAATCGGAAAACTTTAGGCGCTTCAATTGATCGAGAGCTTCACTTCTTGAGTTAATATGATTTTGTAAGGATGTAAGCTAAGGTCTTTACGCACAATTCGCCACAATATAGTTTGAGAGATTTCCAATTCATGTGAAGGTCGTGGAATCAACTGATATGGCTCATTTTGGACTGAAACACTTACGGCTGTGATATTTTCGCTACTTCAACCGGTGTGTTGACTCGTATTTATCCGCTATACCACGCACAGCCTATCTAGTGGGATGATTATTACGACCGATAATTGGAGTAAGCTCTCTTAAAGTTCCGGCTACAGACTCAGAATTACGGTAGTAATTTTGAATAATTTCCAAACGTTTATCGTTCGTGAACATCACCATGATAAAAATGTTAACCTTGACTGACGTTTTGACTTTGACAGATCATGAACAATTTATGTCCCTATTGAAAAATTTGTTATGTATTATATATGCGTTATATTTACACTGATACGGACAGCTTCGGTAAACCGGACAACTTAACAGCACTACCTATGTCATGGTAAGGGTGTGATATACAAAGGAACTGTTATAGTGTGGGTTAAAAAAGTTCTGGAGTAGAGATGAGTCTATTAAAAGTGAGGAAAGTGAGAAAACTTTCAGGCAAATTAAATATTAATCATATGAAAACACTAGCTCATATTCTTTTCTTAGGTATATTAATATGTTGGATAACTGAAATTTTCATGAAATTTTATAGGGAATTGATTTTATGCAAATTTCTTGCATTTGATAGGAAGCAGACTTGAAAATTTTCTGCACAAATTGATTGTGTAGTATGAAATGCTACTGTACAATCGCAGAAAAACATGTCACTGTCAACATCATGCTAAACTCGAAGTTTTATTTCACTAATTGATTATCCTTTATTATATAATAGTCAGTTTTGAGATGTAAAGCTTTCTCGAGGGTAATGGGATTGGGAAAACATGAATAAGAATTTTTACGGCATTGAAGACCCTATAGGGTAAACAAACTAATATTCCTTAACGTGAACATATATTTCGTGGAATTGTATTTCTCTGAATTCTTTTACAAATCGATACACACGTTACACGATTCTATGCGGCTGTATTTCTCCGCATTCTATGATATCAGAATTCTAATGCTTTTCGATGCTGATGGTATATAGTTATTATCTTACCGTTGGACAAAGCATTAGAATTTCAATTCAATTAAACTTTATAATAGCATCGAAAAAATCAAAATGTTTAAGTCTCAGGAGCTCAGGAGAATCTCCTATAATTTAAAAGTAAAAAGGGATATATGTGTAACACATTTATCAAAAAAATATGATAGTGAAATCCACGATATATAGGATAAAAAAGGAAGGAAAATGAATTTTAAGTGTAGTGACGAGCGGTCTCTGAATAGAGGAAGTAATAATAAGAAGAAAGGCGAAAGCATTACATTTGGATATTAAAGCATATGCAAATGAAAAATTTAGTGCTAGTGATGACTACAAAGATTTATGAAAAGATCTTTAAAAGTTACGAGAGAAAAACTTTCATCCCAGCCAGAACAAGTTCACTCGTTTAAAGTACAGTTAAAAAATAAAATCAAGCAAATGGATTAGACCTGATCTATAATAATGCTGATAAATCGGCATTATATTGCGAAAACTTTTTATCAGAGAAAGCTTTTTTTCGTCTTAAGAAAAGACAACTCTTGGCAGAAAATTCGAAAAGCAGCGATTAATATTTTTTACTTGTGCCAATGCTAGTAGTCTTGAAGCCAATCCTTAAAATTGGAAAAACAACAGATTCAACATCATTTAAACATTTTACTCTTTTTGTAGACTATAATTACTTCAAATTTCTTTTTTAATTTTTAAAAATTGATTCCGCAATCCTTTTGTTTCTCAAGTAAATGAATAACATAAACTTAATTATTAAACAGTCTACCGATCATCTCAAAATTATTTAGGTGTGATTCCGATTATTCGGCTGGTTTTCTGAAATCAAAAGATCAGCTAAGAAAAGTCTTACAACTTTAGAATAGTGCTGCGCCACATCCTTCAAAGAATGAATTACAGATTGAAAATAGTTAATTATAACTATGTACTTTCTGCCAATTGTAACTCCCCTAATTCAACGCATAGATCAAAATGTGATCAGGTTTGCTAAATTATACTACCCAAGTAGCATTGTTTGCAACGTTATTGCAAATGGCTCCAATATAGAAACATTAAAAGATCTCATATTGAAAGATGCTAGTAATTTGATGTTTGAGTGGACCCGATTGTGTCCAATAGTTGTTAAATGCTGGGAAAAATTTAGATTTCACTGATCAAGAACACTAGATGATCTGCAACTTGTTATTTTACAGCAAAAAATGAAGGGGGCATTAAACAAATCATGTGATATTACGTTATTACTGCAAACTAATTTATTTATATAGATCTAATTAAATGGAATGAAGTGGATATATAAGCGTAAAATATCGACAAAGATAGAGATAAAAACAAACTAAACTGAAAAAAAAACGAAGAAAATCTAAAAAAGAAAGTGATTTCAGTTAACGAAATACATACTTTAAATACCTTAATTCAATTGTAGCAAAAAAATGCTATTTATTGTCACTACATTCAATGACAGAAAGAAATGAGAAAAAGGCTGTAATTTAGAAGGCCAAGATAAAAAACACTATTCACACAAAATATTCTTTTCACAATTAGCACCATACTATTTTGAAGAGGTCTACTCAGTTGTGTTCATTTTACTTATTACAAAAAATTCGTTTTGAAAAAACGTTTTACTTTCAAATTTATAAGGCAGTGGAAAATGGCGAATCAGAGGAACATGGGCTGACTACCAAATTCAGATCATTTCGTACACGATCACTTATGTATTGTCTCTAAGCGTTCTTTCTTATTTTCAAGTAATATCAATCATAGAAACCTTTAATTTTTAGTAAATATACAGTTAAGTAAATACAAAGAAAATTGTAACTGCAAGTAACTAAAAGATAATGGTTTATTTCAGTACTATGAATCCTTCTAAAATTGTAATTATGCCTCAATAAAATATAAATATTTAAATATTCTATAAAATGAGAATAAAAGAAGGAATTCCTTTTAATATCTTCAAATTAAAAAATAAAATTATATATATATATACGTTACCGTCCATAAGTTTAATAGCATTAAAGATAATTTTAATTGCGCAATGATATTGAAGAGACTGTTTATTTTCACGGTAAATTTATTTATAAAATACTATATTAATATACAATTCAAGCAATGGATATTATTAATCTAAGTAATATTACAATAAGTTAGTTTAAATTTTATTTTCGTCAAAGTAACAACCCCTAGTTGCGATCATGGCTTCACAAACATGTGGCATTCGTTCAACTAGTCGGTCGAGATATTCCTTATCGATAGAGTTCCATGCATTCCACAACCTACTCCAAAGATCAGTCTTGCTAGTAGGAAGAATTTTACGCACTTCACGATTCAAACAGTCCCATAACAGGTCTATCGGATTGCAGTTCGGCCTTTGGGGTGTCCATGTCATTAATGTAGGGATTCCTCTTTCAGTTTGGTCGGCGAAAAACCTTTTTACAATTTCACTCTGTGTTTGGGGCGTTATCTTGCTGATAAACAAACTCTGGACCCATTAGCTCTACCGCTGACGGAAGAGCGTTCTCTTGCAATATACCCAAACAGACTTCTTTTGGCATTCTTTCTGTGATTTGCAGCAATTTTCCGATGTGCCCACCTCCAAAACAACCCCAAACCATCACATTTCCACCACCATATTTCACTGTGTTAACTACACATTCATCTAACATTCTCTCCCCGACACGACGACGAATAAAAGTACAGCGTTTATTTCCAAAAATTACAAATTTGGATTCATCTGTCCGTAAGACTTGTTTCCATTCTTCGACAGTCCAGTACCTGCGTGTTCTCGCCCAGGCCAATCTTTTTTGTTTATGTTGTGCAGATAAACGTGTTTTTTCCACTGCTACTCGACCTCTAAGTCCAGCTCCAGCTAAACGACGTTTGGTTGTTGTTACGCTAACCGTGGCTTCGTGGTGTACGTTGTATTGTGCTGCTATTTCCGGGACTGTAAGGCGACGATTGCGCAAGGATTTTAATTTCAGATATTCATCTTCTCTTTTAGTAGTTATCATCGGCCGTCAACTGCGTTTTCGGTCCTCGAATTGACCAGTTTCTACCATTTTCTTTGTAGTTTAACAAACACAATACTCGGAAACTTTTAGTTTTCGGGCGATTGGTCTATTAGAAAGCTTTGTTTCGTGCAAAGCAGTTATTCTTACCCTTTGTTCTAGAGTTAGTTGCTTTCTCCTTGCCATGTTTTAAACACAATTAAAAAAAATACGCTCACACATTTACACTAAAATCTATTTCCTATGTAGGTGGTTCAAGGACTTGATGTTATACATTGAAATCGTACAGGTGATAGGAACAAAATTTTTTTAGTGTGGTTCATTTAATTCTGGGCGGATGTACAGCAAAAACAAGGCACTTTGAAATTTTGCTAACTATATTCAACTTTCTATATTCATAATATATCTGATAAATATAGTTTCAACTAGAAAAACTAATTGAAAATAAAAGTAAATATGATTTGGTTTTTGTATTGCTAGAAAACAACTCTATGGATCAATATTAGTATCTAATGTAATTATTAGTTTTGAATCTAATTTTCTATTCTGATAGTAATATAAATAATACTATATTTGTGACAGTTAATATAATTTTATAACTCAACAAATTACATTAGTTAAAAAGAAAACAACAAATAATCTTCATTATTGAAGTGATCCCGTTTTCATAAAATAAGTTTTTTGAGCAGAAAACTTTACGAAATAATATAATACATAAATTGTTAAATTGGGGAATTCCTCTGAAAAGCTTTTCCTAAGATTTTGAAAACACTCTCGGCTATTGTTGTCACTACTTTACAAAAAAAAAAAACAATTTTTGTAAATTATTCAGTTTATGTGTTAATTAAAAATGTATTAAAAAAGCTTTAGCGGGCATCTAACGAATTCGAATCAGATAATTAAGGGATAGATTTGTTAATATAATTAATTTTTAATAAATTATACTACTTAGAGATAATATAAAAATCTAATAATTTGCGCGTCATATTGTAATTTATAAACAAATCACTGATAAAATTATTCGGAATGGTTATTATCGAATTTATTCCATTTGACTGATACACACTGTATAGTGTTACAGTTATAAAATGAGAAATGTTTACAGCCAATGAATTATCTATGCAGTTCCCATCTCAGAAATGAGAATGAAAGTAAACTGGGCATGAAAACAAGATTATTTGAACAGATAAACTAGGTGCCGAATGTTAGAGAACATCAAAGGCTTCATAGATATTCTGAGCACAAATGATATAGCAGATATTTCAAATCATAGGAAAGAGATTATATAAATGTAGTTAACTTTCATTTAAATAATATTTACTTTACTTTACAATTTATATATTTATCTTGTGCGTAAAGAAAAATACGGAGGCATGTTTTATTTTTTTGTAAGTACTTAATTGATTAGTTTACAGATTTAGAAAATACTATAATTTTAGTACTAATACTTGGAAATCAACTTGTACACCCTAATTAATTGGCTGCATTAATCACCTGAACGACACCTCCGACCATTTTACCCATAGGATTAACGGAAGCTTTCTCTTGTATATGCGGATAAAGTAGACATTTTTGTGCCCAGATTACAACCGCCGGAAAATATAAATTTAAAAATATTAAATTGAAAAAAATAAGTGACAGATATACGCAAATACAATACATCAATGTTTTCTGTGCCATCTGTCGTGTAAAAGATAAGTTAGCACCATCGTTCACTTTATTTTTGAATGTATATAAATTAAAGCTGAAGAGGGCGCTTTATTGCTATTCATGTATGCAGTTATTAGTCAGTATTTGCTAAAGACAATTATAATTCCAACTAATGTTTGTTTGTTGTAAACATCTAAATAAGACTATTGATAATCCTCAATATGTTTAGAATAGATAACTTGTTAATATATTTAATCTTCTAAAAACATATTGAGGTATTTCTTTTAATATAACTACTAAAACGCTTACACAGTTTTTTGAAATTTAATGAATAAAATGAAATGAATAAAAAAAGTTTTAAGAAAAAAATTGGTGCAGACAGTAGAATTCAGGGAGACAGACTTTGAAATCATCTACCTTTGGTCCAACCGTTCTTCCTGGACATCAAGAAACCTGGAACAAAGACAGGGACTTTAAAAAAAAATTAAAACTTAGTCATTGAGTTCCTTCTATACTACTTTTTCCTCTTTTTACGATTTTCGTTTGTTGAATACTTCCATATATAAATAGGGATACTTATTAATTAAATAAATTTTACGGCTGATTCTGTTAGTTGTTTTGATAAATATATTTAAATGTATGTATATATATCCTTAAACATGCCACTTCGTACATCAGCTAAAGCTATCACTGACTTTTTACCTTTTCATGGTAATTCTTTATAAGTAGAAAATGGTATTAATTCCTGTAAAGCATTTTATAATGCATACGATACCTCCACTAACAATAATTTAAATCGTTTCACCTTTTTTGTTATTAAGTCAAAATGAGATGAAGTAGTCAACTTTACTATGTGTCGCCCTGATTTAATATCATTAGAGCAATTTAGTAATAGTGTCGATAAACAAACGCTAACACGCTAATTGTTATAACTTAAAGCACGCAACGAAGATATGCTAGACTTTTTAGCACTAATAAAACATCAACAAACAGTCATGTTTAGAAATTAAGCTAATTTATCTATTCCTGAAGAATGACAACGAATGGACCAAAATGAAGCTATTTCCTTAGATATATACTAATGTGAATGAAACACTGAGAACTAAGACTTTATTATTCAGAACAATGTATAAATCCAAGAATCCAAAAATACTTATGTAGCAATAATAAAAAACGCCCCAGATAAGGGAACAAAACATTTCAATAGCACTCGTAAACCCCTTTTGTACCACCTCTAATTTTGCAAAAAATATTTAATTATTTAAGCCAACCTATTAACACTCAACCTAGACAACAACCACGACAAGAATTTTTAGAAAATCCCAAAAATGTGTGTGTGCTTCTCAAAAAAAATTTATACCTTTAATTAAACCCAAATCTGTGTCCATCACATCACATGTTCTTTCAAGATGATCGAATATATTTCTTCCACCAAAGCCATCTTACAAACCAACAAATCGTTGTTCCACAAAAAAGAGTAACTTCTTTCGAAGTAATGGTCTCAGAAACTTTGAATAGTAAGAACCTACATTTGTAGAAATTTATAAGTCGAATGATGAATATCCGTACAGGATATCACGATAGTGTAACAACTCTTGAAAACTACCAATATTCATATCCTAATAGTTCTTATTCTGGGAATAACAATAATTATTGTAACAATTATCATACTGACTACGAAACGCCTTCTCAATAAAATACGAACCATCAAGGCAGACATGTAGTACCGCGATGAGAACATCAATATTTTCAAAATCGAGAAGAAAATTTATGCGAAGCAGCCTTCTCTATACAAAATACGTAGATCTGAATAATATTACTTCAAATCCATTATCCTACATCTAAATTCAAAAACCATCAATAAAACTACTAATAGACACAGGTACCATATTCGTCATTACTAAAACTATACTCGAGACAATATTTATGTTTAAAAGGTCTATAATTACATATAAAAGTCCTCGAAAATGTAATTTCAAGGTCTATTCTTATTTTGTGAATTTTTTTCAACGGTAATATAGGCATTAGAAAATCGGGCTTAAAAATATATTTTTACAAAAAAGTTATTTTTCAATGAAAATATTTGCCTAAAATTATATTACAGAAAAGATTTTGACATGCAAAATATCGAAATTCCCTCAATTTACTTCAATCGTAAAAAAGATCAAAACCTACCTTCACAATGGCGACATTTTAATTTCCCAACTGATTAATAAAGATAAAGCCGTAACAATTTCCCTGAGTTTGTTAATACGAAAAGGAATAGTAAATGTAAAATTTATTAAAAATAGTCAAGAAATGTAAATGTTTGAAATTAATACAAACATTTTAAATCGTTTCACAACGAATTTTAGCGAAATCGAATATAAGTGATTTTCTTCTGAAGAATTAAGTACAAATTTCAATTATGAATACACCATTTCCCGAAATAATGATGAATCATTTACATTCGGAAGAAAAATATTAATTATAAAATTAAATTAAATCACTTTGACAACATATTAACTTTTATTACTACCATGAAACAAGAAATTAAAACAATAGATGATAACTTAATCCATGCGAAAACGTACAGATATCACGTTCACAAACAAGACGTCGACAAATAAAAATGCTTAAAGACGGTATAATTCAACTTTCACAATCTCCGTGGAGCTCCTCAATATGGCGAATACAAACAATTGTCGAAGACAAAAGAAATAGTAAATTATAAATAAAGCATAATATTTATATGGATTGTACCAAAAAAATCCGATGTTAATGGCATACAAAAGTGGCATATTGTTGTCGACTATAGGAAAATCAACGAAAAAAATTACTTATGATCGTCATCCGTTTAATATGTCGAATATAAGTAATATATTGGACAAACTAAGACGTTATCAATAGCGAACCAAGATCCATTTAGCGTTCGGCTTCTATCAGATAGAACTATAACCTAACTTTATCTAAAAACGCTTTTAATGTAGAAAACTTGCACTATGAATATGAATCCAACTCTAAATTAGATGGCGCATTAAACTTGAGGAATACGACTAGAAAATAATATAATAATGCAATTCAGTTGCTGCTTTAGAATCAAATTGTAAAACTATAGACTTAATTTCTTGGAAATGCAGAAAATAATAAAATGCTTCCTTTAACCATGTTGTCAAACCATTTACCTATGGATGACAACGTCGAATCGTTTCTGCCATAAGAAGCCGCAAGAGCATGTAACATGTAAGAACATCTAACATGTAAGAGGTTACCACAGTTGTCTTTAAGAACCCGACCTACAGAATGCATAGTTGCGGTGCCATCAGTCTTAAGCTTTAACAGTTAGTCTTTCTGAAGTTCAAATTTTTCCAATGTATTTAACATCACCTTTGAAATGACTGTGGCAGTACATTCTTGTATTCTTCCGGAAGCTAGTAAGATTGAAGATGACAATTTAAATGGTTCCATTGAACGAACTATAACATTAACAATAGCATTTTTTTACCATCTGCCGTTTCATGCACACATTAGCAGAGTTTTTTATTTTCCAATTCCGATTTAATTGTATTTTCAATACGTTAACGAGTTGATTGTACAAAATTTCATAACGTTATAATTAAAATGATTCGTTATCTAACAAAAGAAGCGGTAGACTGCACCATCAATGTTGAACGTAAATCAAATAGAAATTGTTCATTAGATTATACGTCAATTTTTCTTGTGCTGCCCACTATCCACGTGTTTTTTTTGGCAGTTATATTTCGTCTAGAACATTAATAATCTATCGCAAACCAAGCATTTAATTTTTGCGCCATCGTATATTTAATCCAGAAATCCACAAATAAACTTATAGTGTCAGGTAATGGTCGTTTTTTCGACCAACGTAACCGCGATATAATTCCATACATCGTACAAAAATCCACAAGACAAATGAATGCCTTAGAACGAAGACGCACACTACATCACATATATACATACATACAATGGAACCTTCTCGGCGCACGTCTAATTAAGCACTAACCGAATTTCCGCGCTCTAGTAATTAACTCATATGCCTTTCCCCGTTTTTCTCAAAAACTTTCTAGTACAACATAAAATTTCTATGTAACTATTGAACATCGAATGGAACATTCTATCAAACACAAGAAAAGAAAGTAAGCTTTCCATTGAACAAAAAATGTCGATTCAATTCAACAAATAATGTCGGCCAAAATAACATCTATTACTAACATATAGTATGGCCATTGTACAAAATTATTATGTGTTTCACTATTTTTACAAAAAGCATATTCCTCGATTTTATAAACTATATTCCAATATAAATAAAACCCCAAACATTAATGTTCGTATTCTGTATACGTATCTAAACAACTTAGTTGCCATTATCAACAGATTAATCAGCGTCCCACCTAGATCCACGTAATTCTGCGCGACTTCTATTGTGAATTCAAGTGCGACACTGTGGTTAATTATCTGCTGATGACGACAACTTAATTGTCGAAATACGTATACAGAAGTATACAGAATAAAAACTGATGTGGAAAGGGGTTTATTTGCCTTTTTTTATCACTGTATATGAATATTTATGACGTTCTTTCTCATAAATTGCAAAAATTGCCTAGAACTTCCCTATGCCACTGACCTTTTCTTTTTAGTACTTATCATAAAATTTTATAATAATTCGCCTGTGAATACTTCGACCTTAGATAAGAAATTGTTCAATAAATAGTTGGTAGTTAAGGTCTTTGCTTCTCTTTTCAATAACTTATCTGCCCTTTATATCCACTAATACATGACTTAATTTATATTATACCGAGAAATTAAAATCGACAATCACAAAAATATTTTCTTCGGCGGCGATGATGATACTAATATTTACATCTGTTAGAATTTTAATTACTCTGACTCAATAGATTTGATACATGCAACCAAGTATACAGTGCCGTAATTAATTGCATATAAATGTCTGCTTCTAATGTTAACAATGGGAAAATAACTAATTTTGTTTGAAAATTCATATTTCAAGTAATAATAATAAGCAATAATCTTCAACAATACTCGATATAATTCTGATGAATAATAAAATGGCGTCGCACAGATGAAATTACTAAAAAACTCACCAAACGAAAGAGGCGTCATAAAATGGTAAAAATTATTATACTGAGAATCGCTAATATTTTTGTGACCATGGTATTTAATCTCTTTGTACTTGGATCTAATTTAAATTTACATACATCGCAAAGTTTAGAATTTGGTAAGTTAGGAGTGCTTTTTCTTTTCGTTTTTGTACATGAGGGGTTCCATGGAAGATCATAGCCCAGGCGTATTAGGTTTTAAATTCAGCCTTTGTTGCTTTTTTTTCTATGGAGAATGCTATTAGGTGCGCAACTAAGTTCTCGCTGTTTTTCAAGAGATGGCTCCAGTAGTAAGTGCTGGTCGATTGTGACTTAACCAAAACGTCATGAACCAAGCTTAGACATTTGGTAGACAAACCGCTTTGACACATTAGTGATTTTGTTTTTGCGTCATATACTTTTGGTTGTGTGAAAATGTCTGATTTTGTGCCCTATAATCGTCATTTGCGGGAAGTGTTGCTTTTCTTCTTTCATTCGAAGAAAGCGGCGGCTGAAGCGCATCGAAAACTCCAAAAAGTTTACGGAGATGCTGCTCTAAGTGAAACAACGTGCCGTGATTGGTTCCGTCGCTTCAAAGACGGTGATTTCGATGTTGACGACCGTTCGCGTGAAGGAAGATCAAAAACCTTCGAAGACGCTGAATTGGAGGCATTGCTCGATGAGAATCCGTGCCAAACGCAAAAAGAGCTTGCTTCAAAGCTTGAAACCGAACGAAACCATCACTGGGGAACGGTATCGAACTCAATTGATGCGATTGAGCTGAGCACTGCTCGAAAAGCGATCACAATACGAGCAGAGGCACGAAAAAGTGATTCTACAGCATAACGACGCTCGGACTCACGTTGCCAAACCTGTTAAAACCTACACTTCTACTGTGACGATATTCGAGCTCTGCCAGAAAGATGAGAAAAAGTTGTCGCTAGCGATGGGCAATATTTTGAATGATTCATTTGTAAACATTTTTTCACAATAAAGTTGCATTTTCATCAAAAAAAAAACAGCGAGAACTGAGTTGCGCACCTAATATAATTATTTTTTCTAGTTTTATGTAGTCTAGTATTTAGTTATTTTTCTTTTAAAATGATGGAAGTATATTACTTTTTTTTTGAAAATTATATTTGTTATTAAAGGAACTAACTTGAGGTGTGTCATAGGTGTGCACTTTATAGTATGTACATACAAGAACAGTCTGTGTAATCTGCGAACACGTTTTGGATATTTGATAAAGACTACTTTTGTATGGGCTACTGAAGAGTTTATCTCAAGATTACATAATCGAATAGTTTCCGGCACTTGACCAAAAGCATGAAATTTACATGTAATATGTAACAAGTTAACACAATGTTTTTTTTAAAAGATCGGTTTACAAAAAACATGTTTGGAGTACCATCACTTACAAACGTTAACAGTTGGTCTGTGGAAAGTTTAAAATTTTCCAACATTAACTTTGAAAATATTAAAAAAGTACGGCAGTATATTAAGGTACTCTTCGTGTTGTTAGTCAAGTTGCAAATAACCATTGAAGTGGTTCCATTGTATGTACTATACATTAACAACAGAATTTTGGGCGATCTGTTGCTTCATCAATACATAACTACAGTTTCTTATTTTTCAATTCGGAATTCCATTATTACACATAAATGAAATAAAAATTTCCCGTTCGATTTTACGACTTTTTTCGTACTCTTTGTGTACTGTTCACGTGTCTCTGCAGTAGATTTTTGGTGCAGCACATTTGGATCATTGTGAATTAAATCATGATATCTACTTATGCACGTATTTGTATGGTCGGACAACGGTCGTTTTCTCGATACATCTAACTTCGACATTATTATTATGTTGCGAAACAAATACGCGCCCCTCTCAACATATGTACTAATATATAATATCTGCGCGTCGACCTGCTACGCCAATGGAGCACAGCTCGAAATTGGCAGTCTCATTATTATTAAAATTATTATTGGATTAAATTTATAAAGACATGTAGACAGCACAAGGCGCATAAGTTACACAAAGTAACATATTTTTCACTTAAAACAGAAAAGGAGAAGTCGGAAGACGAAATAGGAAGTAAAATCTAGGAAAAAAAATAAGGAAATTCGGATCAGAAAGGGGAATTCAAATTGTAAGATAAATCAACAAATGCCTAGCAGCAATAGATAACGAAAGAAGCGAAGTAAAATAAAATGCGGTCGGTCGGAGAGAAAAATTGTTGAAGATGTGAATATAAAATAGTAATAATAAAAAATCTATAACATGAATGTCAATAACAATTTAATGATTAATCCATCCTCTGTTGTGAATAATCATTTATAAAACACTTAGAAAAAAGGAGCAAAAATTTTTTAAGACGTGTGGCGTCCCATCCTTCATTATTTTTGACGTACACACGTGCAACTGATATTTTGCAATGACAGTTACGTCATATGAGTTTGACAATGTAACCAAAAATATTTCGCATTTCGCAATATGTGTAGATTAAAATTTAAATTGTTAGGTTTAAAACGTTAATGTTTTCAGAAATACAAACTTTTATTTTAAATTTTGTTATTAGCGGATCAGCCGCTATTATTTCAAAAACAATTTTGGCTCCTGTTGAGAGAGCAAAATTAATTTTGCAAAATCAGATGTCTGCTTATCAAATAATAACAGGAGAACGTGAAGAATACAAGGGTCTGATAGATGTTTTTAGGAGAGTACCTAAAGAACAGGTAAAAACTAGTTTTCTGTATTTGTCTAGCTTATTATACTCTTTCGTTTTTCAAGGGCATGTTAAGTCTATGGCGAGGAAATGGCGTCAACTTACTAAGATATTTTCCTTCTCAAGCTCTAAATTTCGCATTTTATGATGTATTTAAAGCGGGTCTGTACAATAATGTTAGAAGAGACTCGTATATCAAGGCGCTATTTTGTAAATTGACAGCTGGTGGTATGGCTGGAGCCATTTCTACAGCCTTAGTATTTCCTTTAAGTTTTTGTCAAACGCGTCTCTCTGTTGACATTGGAAGTGATGGTATGGAAGTATTATTAACGGTTTTCAAATTAAATAACTGTTATGTTGAACTAAATTGTTGTTGAAATATTTGATCAGTTGTCCTTCACAGCTTTTGTATCATTTCAGACTTAAAGTATCGAGTTCCACGGGAATTTACCGGTTTGAATGACTGCGTCACAGTAGTTATGAAAAAGGATGGAATTGCAGGGCTTTATCGCGGTATGATAATTTCCACTGCAAGTGTTACGTTATATCGAGCATTTTATTTTACATTATTTGACGTACTGAAGCAAATGTATCGGAAGGTCCCAGAAGAAGTGGATAGTTCATCAAAACCACCGTTCGTTCTTTCGTTTATTATGGCTCAGGTTCGCGCTTTTGCCTTTTAAGGTAATAAGAGACTTTGCTGATTTTAATATTATAGACAGTTACTACTTTGTCTGGACTCATCGCTTATCCCCTAGATACAATTTCTAGGTATATGATGCTGGATTCCGGAAGACCCAATCATATGAGAAAGTGTAAGACAACCGGTGTTACTGTGAAGTATATTTACAATACTCTGGGTTTTACTGGATTTTACATGGTATTAAATCAAAAATAAATTTCTTTAAAATTTTCGTTTTATGTATACATATATATCTAATATTGTTCTAGGGTGGTCTAACTAATGTCTTAAGAAGTACAGCAGGGGCTTCAGTTTTAGTACTATATGATGAGATTTTGTATCATACCAACTGGAAAGAAAAAATAAATCATTCAAAATATGTTTCGTTTTCTACGTTTCAAGTTTATTTCTCTTGGAATTATGTGTTAAATTTTCTAATTTATAACGAAATTTCTAGATTATTATGAAGAAAGGCGATAATATTTGTGTCGATAATTATAAATCTAAATCAATTTTGTCGAATATCATATATCAGGCCCATTAATATTACTCCTCATTGGACTGCCTGGAATAGTTTAGTCCATAGGTTCTCAAACTTTTTAAAGCCATGGTGCCCTTAACCTTCAGATTGTTTCAAAACTGGAGACCTGATAATTTCTATAATAAGTTCTATGCTACGATCTCTAAATTTAACTTTTAGATTTTTATAAGACTTCAATTTTGTTTAAATACTTTGTAAATAGTTGTTGGTAATTGTGTTTTTTTTAGTAATTGTAATCAGGAGGAGAAGGAAAACGTAAATAAATCGAAAAATAAAAAAAATCACATTTGTTTTGAGAACAGTATATAAAATGAATAGTATTTATTTTATCATTTAATACTAAATATAGTTGAAATATTCTCTGTGAAAATTTTAAATTTAATATTGAATAAATTATTAAAAAATATTTCCAAGTTAAGATGTATTAATCTAATTTATTGGATCAAATCGGGTTGGATGCTTAGCTTTGTTTCGTAAAAGAAAGAATTTTAATATGTTTGAGAATAAGCGACTCATTCTTTCAAATGCGTCACTTTACTCCAATGTACAAACAAGATAAAAGGCAAATAAATAAATCATGTTTTCGTGTTTAGCAATGCACGAAAAAAGACATGAATGTGCTACTAGGTTTTAGTAAATTATTAATAATATTATAAAATTAAAAATCAAAGGAAGTGCTATAGAAGCTCTCAAAACTTTATCTCTCAGTATTATTAGGTTATTTTATTAATAACAATACATATTATAAGGGGAATTAATTCAATAACAAGTATTTAATGTATATCGAAATTATTAGTAACTGAATTTAAGTACAGGCTGTATATAATGTACAACTTTGAAGATAACGGAATGATAGATACATGTTAAATAAATAAGTATTTTATTATTTGAGTTAAATTTTAAATACTTATTTATAAAAATATTGGGTCTGGGAAAAAGTTCGTGGCGTTTTTTCAGTAAAATTCAACTGGTCCCCGCATGGTGCGTGGACGAATTCATTTAAACCGAATATGCTCCATTATTATCGACAATGTTTCGCCATTTTTTTGGTAGATCCATGATCCCATCGGTGAAAAACTTCTGTGGTTTCTGGTCGAAAAACTGAATCAAGTAGTTTTCACAGGCTTCTTTTGAAACCAACTTAATTCCATTGAGAGAGTTCTGCAGAGATCGAAACAGATGATAGTCAGAGGGTGCTATATCCGGACTGTAAGGTGGGTGCATCAAAACTTCCCAACCAAACTCTCTCAATTTTTGACGGGTCATCAAAGAAGTGTGTGGTCGGGCGTTGTCATGATGGAAGACAACACCTTTCCTATTAATCAATTCGGGCCGTTTTCTTTCAATCGCCTGGCGTAATCTCTCTAGTTGTGCACAGTAGAGTTGAGAATCAATCGTCTGACCAGTTGGAAGTAGCTCGTAGTGGACGATTCCCCTCCAGTCCCACCATACACACAGCATCACTTTTTTTGGCGTCAATGTTGGCTTAGCGAACGCTTGTGACGGCTCACCATCCTTTATCCACGACACTGCTGATATGCTTATCTTGTTGGACTTTTTCAAGAATTTCATCAGATTTTTCAGTGATTGGACGACCGGAGCGTGACTCATCTTTCACATTGAAATTTCCAGAACGAAAGCGAGCGAACCATTTCCGCGCAACAGATTTCGATAAAGTACCTTCACCGTACACAGCACAAATTTTATCACAAGCCTGCGCAGCGTTCTTCCCCTTATCATAATAATATTGCAGAATATAGCGAAATTTCTCATTATTCTTCTCCATTTTCAAGTGCGAATAACTTTCCAACCACTGCACCGATTACAATGTTTCTACGCTCAAACTAACGTTCGGAAGGTCATCTAAAAAACGAGCCGTCGGTGGTGTCGCTGTGACTTGTTGTTCTTTAGTTATCGGCAACCAATGCCATCTATCGGGAAAAACGCCACGAACTTTTTCCCAGACCCAATATAATAAAGGATACATTGAATTTTTCATATAAAGGTTGATACTAGGGTAGCCGTTTATATTTCGAGAGCAGCAAACAATATCGAAAATAGTTTTATTGCTTTTCAAAATATTATAGGAAACCGTTGACCACTAAGTTTATTCTTCACGTGTGCGCACAAAAATAAATCACACGGGCTAGATCAGGGCTGGTCGGCGGATGGCACATCAAATCAATGTTTTACCCGGTCGAATGTTCAATTCTTTGAACCGACCTGTGAGAGCTCGCATTGTCATGGTGGAGAATGATCTGCCGTTTTCGGTTTGTGTTCCATATTTCTTCAAAAACTTTTGGCAAACAAATAGTTGTGTACCATTCGGAATTGACCGTTCTATAACTCCCTAACGGCACAGTTGCAACTTGGCCGGTTTTTCCGAAAAAACAGGTGACCATTTGTTTTGATGTGCTTCGAGCGCGAACAACTTTTGTTGATTTTGGCTCATCTGGGAATATCCACACCGTCGACTGCTGTTTACTATCGGGCTTGTACGTATAGATCCAAGATTCATCACCTGTAACGACTTTATAAATGTTCTTCGAAGCAGCGCCATTGTATTTTTTGTGAATTTCTTGGCACCAATTGACGCGAGTCCTTTTTTGAGCTGTTGTCAAATTATATGGTAGTCAACGTGAACATGGCTTCTTAACGGCTAAATGTTCATGGTGTTACTAATACCTAGAGATGCCTCGATCCCACGATATTTCACATGACGGAGTTGCATTATCAATTCAGACACTGCATTAATGTTTTCCGACACAACAACATTTGTGGGACGACCTTCACGAAATTCATCGTCCAAAGAACGCCATCCAGGTTTTAATTCCCTATACCAATGATATACTGTTGTTTTTGATGGGGCTCCATTACCATATAAACAATTCAGCTCGTCGATGCATTCTTGTAGAGATAATCCACGCCGAAAGTTATGAAAAATAATTGCACCAAAATGTTCGCGAGTTAAGTCCATTTTTTCGCTGACATAAAATTTTCAAGTTACTGTCAACAATAGAAATAGCGACCGAATAATAAAACTGTAAAGTTAATAAAAAATGACAAACTTCACGGTGCAATCATCAGATCGGAAGCAACACTAACAGTGTTGCCAGTTCCCGAAATATAAACGGCTACCCTCGTACATACCATATTGCTATGATTTATACTAAGAGTGTATAGGATTAGAAAATTCATTATTTTTAGAAAAATATGTATAATCTCAAATGTATTAAAGCTCTTGTAGATTTAATTGATCTATGGATCTCACGGTAGACTCTTTTACGAAACAAATCCAAAAACCAGTCCGATTTGTTATGTACTAAATTAAATAAATATATCTCAATTTTGGCGGTACACCGGAGACAGGAAAAATATAATCAGAAGACAATCCGTTTTAAAAATGTAGCTTTTTCTGCTAGTCCGATAAGATATGATTAATATATAATAAGAAGACATAATTCATTTGCGTCAAAAGTCTTCGTAAGTTCATATAAACATGAATACATGTACTTTCTTTCATCCAATACTTCACTAATCTACTCATCAGATTAGTCACTGTGGATGTCCTTGACATAAATGCGTGCTGATTAATTGATAGATAAAGTTTTATAGCGGAATAGATTTGTTTATAAGGAATATACTCGAATATTTTGGTAAAATTAGACAATATACTAATTGGTCTGTAATTACAGATATTAACACGACAACCCTTTTTGAATATTGGAATAATTTTACTCATTTTCCAAACATTGAGAAAGATGAAAGTAAATAAAATTATGTTGAACAAAATAGAAAATAGGAAATCGTGAAAGCACTATTACGTATAAGAAAGCCCGGAATATGTGAAAAGTGAAAACTACAAACTAAAGCATTTTTGGGTCATTGTGAAGCACCTTCTCGGCCAGCAATTGTGAAACTGGTGGAAAAATTTAAGCTGTTGGGACAAGCTAGTGATTTGGAGAATCGAACCCGTTGCTCAAGAGCAACTACAAAGAATATTGCTGTTCTAGCTCATAGTGTTTAAGAAACCCCAGGTTAGTCTATTTCTCGTCGATCTTTGCAATTAGGCACACCACAAACGACATTACACCGTATTTTGCATAAAGACTTAGGTCTTAAGGCTTTTAAAGTTTAGTTAACACAAGAACTCGCGCCTACCGACCATCAACAACATCGTGTCTTTGCTGACTGGGTCTTTGAAATGCATCAAACTGATCCGGAATTTCATAGAAAAATCATTTTGAGTGATGAGACCCATTTTCAGCTCGGAGGCTACGTTAACAAGCAGAATTGTCGGATTTGGAGCTCGGTAAACCCAAGAATCATTGTTGAAAAGCCTTGTAATCCTCAACGTGTGACTGTTTGTCATTGGACTTTACTTTTTCGAAAATGAGGCTGGAGCAACTGTTACGGAGAATGGATTGCAAGTAACGATAACGTCGCCCTTTTGCGTGAAAAGTTTCCTGACTGCGATTTCCCGAAGAGGCGATCACAATTGGCCACCGGGATCTTGTGATTTAACAGCCGTGGCGGCCATTTGGCTGATATTGTTTTCCATTATTAACGGCGTACCCTCCTCTTTACAATTATGTTACATGTACGTCCGATGATTTCACTTAAAAATACTTTGTATTTACTTGTATATAATTGGGGTTTTATTTATTCTATTAGGTTAAGTGTGAGGTCCTTAAAAGCAGCGTTAGTTGTTTTTTTGCGTTACTTGGAATGAGTCATGTTATTAAGTCAGAGAAAGTTAGAGTAAATGAAACTGGATAGCAGCTAATCCAAACAAACTCAAATTATTGCATGGTACTTTAACATCAAAGTGCTTTGTTAAGGAAGACGAGCATTCCTTGTAGTGAGATCGTCAGGAACTAAGAGATCGAGTTGTTTGTGAACAGGTTGGTAGCCACTTTAATTTTGCTATCCCATTACATTTATCTCAGGGCTTGTACACGGTAATTATATTAGATTCGTATTGCGAATGAATAATACTCTACGCTCCAGGGATGGTATTGCAATTAAACTACGATAACTTAGGAATTTGTGATCGATTTTCCTTTTAATATCATATATATATATATATATATATATATATATATATATATATATATATATATATATATACAGATGGTGATTTAAAGTACAGGTTAGAACTCAGTGCAATAGTATGATCATTAACTTATAATAAGTAACTGAATAGTGAAAAGAAATTAATTTATCAAGTCTTTTCGTTAATAAGTATCTATAAAATTATATAACTTTTCTGTCATTTTTTATGGTTAATGAAAGCTATTTAATATATGAATTTGTTATATATCTATTTTGTATGAACCAGTTTTGTTGTTTTCGGCTCTAATTACTTATTTATTTATTTTAGATGAGATTTTGTGTTACAATTCATATTATTAAGAGTTAATATAATTTCCTGTTTTTGCAATATGTAAATATATTTTCTTATATCAAAATACTGTGTGTCCAGTATCGTTTTATAACGAATTTTCATGTGTTTCAACTTATGTTTATTCATTGAAACAGTGTGTTAAGTCACCAGGTAACGGTTGTTGAGCTGTATTATTGAATTTTTCATTTTATTAATATAATACTTTACCATTATTGATATTCTGGCATGCAGTTCTTTTATTGTTATACGAATTTTATTCCTAAAACATACAAACACACGTATTCCTAAAATCCGTGCTTCAATATTGGCAAGCACTTCTAGGGATTTAAATGCTGTGGCGCATATTTCTAAGGTCTTGTATTGGAAGAACCTCCCTAACTCTCCGAGTTACTGACTAGTTTCAGCCCTAGAAGACGCTAAGAATAGCCTTTAGGTAAAAATTACGGGCACTGTAGTATTAATGTCTATACAAGTGTGCAGAGGGGAGTAACATTATGTATATTATTATTGTCTTTTTATTTTAAGGTCGTATTGTTCAGTACGTTTCTATATAATTTTTTGGACTCTTCAAGATAAGGTAAAAACGAGTTTAAATTCTATATATTTACTTAAAAGCTATAATTTATAGTACATTTCAGAGAGTAAATAACCAAATCAGAGAAGCAAATAGTATTCACATATTTAAAATGATTGGATTAAGTGTTATTAGATTATCTATAATTTCCTCTTCTTTTCTTTTCAGTCTCGAATCTTCTCGAATAAACATGCTACTTTAAATAAAAAAAACACTCTAAATTTCACATTATAGTATATATTAACTGCGACTAGTTTCATCTATTGGGATATTATCGAGCAGGTACAAAGTGTACTAGGAAAGTTTTGCAATACGGCGCAACAATGTAGTACACAGTAGTCGCCGCGCCATGTCGATGGGCTTAGTTACTCATTAGCAGTGAGAGTGTAAAGAGCTTGCGATGCCATCGTAGTTACGAAATGAGATAAGGGCAGTTTTGTGTTATATTTTCGTGCGTCGTTTAAACATAGACCAGTGCTTCGAAGAAATCACTCTTGTATTAGGTGATGTTTGTCCACATCGCACAACGATATTCAGGTGGTATAAAGAATTCGAAAAGGGAAATTTAACTGTGGAGGATGCTAAGAGACCAGGAAGGCCACGAACGTCAGTTATGGAGGAAAGCTTTACTACTGTGAGAAAAATGCTTGGCAAGGACAGACGAGTGATCTACTAACAGATAGAGGGTACTTGGCCTAAATGCGCCAGCAATTTGTTCGATTCTGCATGATCATTTTCACGTGAAGAAACTTTGTTCTCTCCGGGTGCCACATCGACTGACTGAAGAGCAGATGACACGACGTGCGACTTGGTACCGGGAGACGCTAAAAAAGTATAATAAAGGGCAATCTCTGTATGTGAACAACATCGTGACAGGTGACGAGACTTGGCTGTACTATTACGATGTGCCGACCAAAGCTCAAAACAAGTTTAGCTCTTTGATGATGAGGACACACCCGTAGTTGTCAGAAAATCCCGATCTGTAAAGAAGAAAATGATAGCTGTATTTTTAAAATCGAGTGGAATTGTGGAACGCGTCGTTTTGGACACATAGAAGACAGTGGTATACTGAACAGTGCCTGCCTAAAGTCATTGGATCTATGAAGAAGCTGCGGCCAAAGTCAAGAATGGACACCTGGTTCCTTCACCACGATAATGCTCCAGCTCACCGCGCCAAAGCCTGCACCGAATATTTGATCACGACAGGATTGAAACTCCTCGAGCACCCTCCCTGCAGACCAAATCTTGCTCCCTGCGACTTTGCACTGTTCCCGCGTGTGAAAATGAAGCTAAAAGGGGGGCGGTTTTCCGGTGATGAGGACCTTCTGCGGGCTTGGGAAAATGAGTGTGCTTTACTCCCTAGTGAAACTTGGCAGAACAGGTTTAAAGATTGGTTTCGGAGTATGGAGAGGTGTATTGAGTACAGAGGAAATTACTTTGAAAAAATTAAATAAACAAAGCTGTATTGCAAAACTTTCCTAGTGCCCTTTGTAATATACAATACAGTGTGAAATTTAGACAAAATGTGTTATTTATTCCTTAGTGCAATGGAATTTCACAAAGTAACGACCTCAATGATTAATTATTTGAAAAAAGTCAATATTTTGCGATAACAATATTATTAATAATAACTCTAGTCAATATTTTTTTCTTCATCTTTGTGTTTATACGGGTGGATGTAGGCATCATTGTCTAATAAATCTTCAGAAGCGGACCAATAGTATCTACCATATCGTTTAAGATTGACCCATAACCTCAATGTAAGGAAGTAGACAGGTTCGATTAAAGATATAAGAGAAAAGCCAACGAACAAACCTAAAATACCACCACAGTTGGCCATAAAATCGGTTATACCATACAACTCGTTTCTTTCAGAAGAAATAAATTGAGATTCTTTAAAAAGAAATCTCAATCTGGAAATTTGTATACTGAAAGAAAAAAAATAAATTTTAACATTAATATTTCGACTTTTAAATTTGAAGGCGTGTACCCTGGAAATTCGTTTACATCAGCTTTAAAAGCGGCGAGTAATTGTTTCCAATCAAACGCTGCTTGAGACGTTTCGGCATTGTAAGTTAAAGTTGTACATCCTGGCAAGCAGTCACAAGAATAATTCGTCGAACTATCGGAAACCATTTTTACTTAAAATTTAAAATCAATCTCACATTACTTTGTTCAAGAACGAACTTACTTTGGGCGTTAGCTACACATTGGTTGCTTCCAGAACCACAGATAGGTGTATTGTTGGTACCTGTATAGGAATTAACTAATATTAATTACTTAAAATTAAATTGTGTAGGAATAATTGACTGATACCTGAAACTAGATTTAAGCGTAGATTAAATAACTAGCTAACAGTTTCAAATAATTTTTTTGTATTTCATCAAATTTTAACGTTAATGGGCTACCTACTACATGTCTAAAAATCTTTTAAAAACTGAAACTTCTTTATTTGATAAAATGAACAAAAAAAAAGGGAAGGAAAGGACACTACAGGACGAAAGCGATAAAGTAATTTTATCATATTCTAGACCTTAAAAACGGAGACGGAATTCTGTGTCAAAATTACTGTTAATAAATATCATACACAGCAGATTTAGTACGTATAAAGGTTACACCAAACGACTGCAACAAAGCAGGCTTAAAGCAGACAAAATAACAAGACACTAATCTTTCGTTATAAGAAAAGTGATTTGAAATAACAGCTACAAGCGTAGAGTTGAATATGTTCTCTGTTTATTTCAAACAGGCTTATTCCTTCGTCTTTTGAAGGAAACTATATGTTATTGCTTGTAAATCTGGGCATACTAAGCGAAGTTCTAAAGTTAGTTCAGTACTAACTATAGTTTGGATTAAATATGAACCAACTTTCTTTGTCATGCTGGTAAAGTTACAAGATCACTGGAACTTCCAGTAATTGTAGGGCGGATGGTAGAGTACTTCATAACCGCGCTATCCTAGGCATAACTTCGTTGGCTTAGTTGCCTTTACAGTGAGTGCCCTCGCTACGTTAGACAAACATTTGATAATAAAAAGACTTTTAATTCGAAGAAATTTGACACGGATTGCCCGATCAATGTGAAGAATCAATATTATTCAAGGCACAAATGAAATTATAGCATAAAGAAGAGCGAAACGCTATGCAATGTGCGAGCCAACCTAATCTGATTAATTCTGATCAACACGTAATGGTGAATACAATTTACGGGTAACTTAAGATTCCCTACGGAAGCATATTAAAGACGAATTACAATATCGAAAAATTACTGCGCGACTGGCAAGTGAATAATACAAAATTGCACATTACGAAATTACTGAAGGACTGCTAGGGAAGTCGAGAAGTGGCGTGCGAACAGACATATATGCATCATGGCACGCAATAATCGAGGAGAACTAGTTTAGAGTGGGGAAGAACCAAAAGCAAAGTTGTGGTAACAATTTAATGATATTATAGAGGAGTTATTTGTGGATTTCCTTCACATTCACAGAACTATTACTCCCAGCTTTTGTAGCTTATTAGTCCAAAGTACGATATTTTCCCAGACGAGACGTATTACTAATTCAGGACAACGCGGAGGACAAACCGTGACACAAACGTTAATGAGTGATATTTTCTGGAGATCCCTCAAGTATAATTTGCATCTCTCATCATGTGATTTATAAAGGCCTGGTAGATTTAAAGAGACGCTAGAAGGGACCATAATAACATAATGGATCATAGCCAATACTATACATATGTTCTCCTTATACAATATAAAAAGCTAGAAATGGATTTGTTCTGATTAAACATTCTTAACTTTGATAATTCTTGACTTTGCCAAGAGATTTCCGTAAATTTTGAACGTATTTGTGGCATTGCTTGTATTAGGAATTAAAACTTAATGTAAATTCTCTGCTCAGTTCGCTTTTATCGAAAAAAAATGTTTTAGTTTGTAAACAAATGGATGGGCTGGTAGTATATGGTATTTTTGGCAACATAAAACTACATAGTTTGAAAAGACATCTAAGTTCCTGCAATGGAATATTTCAAATATTTTCTGAACAGAGTAATGTGCTTAAGTTTCGTAAAGAAACACTATATATGATGGAAAGTTTAAAAACATGAAAGAATGATTTCCTTTTGCTAACTAGACCTAAGGCAAATAATGACGTTAAAGGCTGTGTTTCCCAGAAGAATTATAACTAAATAAAACAGAAAGAAGTCAGAAGCCTGTAATATTAAAAAGCAACAATAGTATGAGAGAATTATTTACCGTTTTGGCTAATATTATCAAAACATCATACTTACGTGGCATAAAAAATGAAACGCAGCTACATAAATCATAAGTAATATTAGTCTGGCATTCCATGTTGCAGTTTTCTTGCGAATACTCCTTAAAATAACGTAAAGGTCTTTCTTTAGCAAAATAGCAGCCCCGTCTGTGAGGATCATACTCTTTCAAATTCTCGGAAGTAACAATCATTTCAGGTGTAAGAGTCACGATGATTTCTTGGTTTAATGGAACTCTGAAGAACTGGTTTCCTATTCTGGGAATTTCGCTAGGATGATGGATCGATACCTCAAAATCACATTTTGACAATATTAATTATTATATTAGTTGCTTCAATCTACGATTACCAATCGAAGTGCGATAATTATCTAACAAAGATCTTAAAAATGTCTCACCTTAAAACCCTGAACCGGACCTTTACAAATAAAGTCTTGATGGTGTATAAATGCTTTCAATAAAACACTCAAACCAGCTTTTGCTCCAGCTGTCATTGCTCTTCTAGGATATGTATGAATTTCTTCTTGTTCGTTATAGCCTTCTTCTAAATTCCAAATTTTATTATCGTATTCAATTTCTAAAAGATTTTTACTGTGGACTCTGAAATTGTGAAGGTACTACATTAGAAAGAATTTTTGATCTAATATATGAGTTCTTAAAAATATTCGTAGCTTAGAGAAAAAAGAATCACTTTTTTATTTGGCTAGTGGTAAGTTGTTTAAAATTAAAAGCTATTGAATTTAAATTCGATCATTAAAAGCAGCAAATATTTACGACACTGTCAAGCAAAAGTACATGAACATAATATTAATATACAGTCAGTCACAAATGTGTTCGTACACCTCGTGAATGTTGAATGTCGTCAAACGGTGAACATCTGGCTACGATAAAGCATATTTACTTCCATTTAACAATGTTGAAAGACATAAAGTTTCTAACAACAATATGAAAATTGTTATTGTTTGCAACTACAAAAGAATTTGCTAAATGTCGAATGTCACAAAAGTTTTCGTATACTTCATTTTTATATAATAAGATATTTATATATTTCAATTGTATATATTTATATAGAATTGAAATATATAATTGAGTTAGAACAACACGATAAACGTTTACATCTTTGATCCTGTTGAAATTTATTAGATGATGGAATAGCATTATTCATTAATGTTGATACTTCAGCGTAAACATGATGTTTATCATATCCATGAACTTGAAAGTGTTTGGATGAAGTTCTAGAAACGTTTATACCAAGTTTCGCATATGAAAACTAAATCGGTATTTCCCTTAAAGAGAAGATCTGGAATCAGGCTGTTCTTTTTCGAAATGTACGATGAGCTTTCCACTGTACAATATTTAGTTGGTTATTAATCGAAAGCAATGTAATTTAATGTTCTTTAGCTTTTTTTAAATTTTGAATTCTCAACCGATAGGGATATTTTATCAGATTAATATTAGCAGTTAAAGTTATGTATTTGTCATTACAAGCAAAGGTAGCTGCCTGTTGAAGTATGGATATTATTTTAACATACTCATGATATATGTACAAATATATGGTATTCATGTGCGTACTACAGCATCATATTTAGGTGAACATGTATGCTTGTTGTCATATTTATTTATCCTCTAATTAGTGATTAATAATTCTATACATTCTGATAATAATAATCTGGGCTTTATTTTAATACTGTCTTGTGTAATTTGTTTTATTTGTAACCTTTTGTGGCTCTGAATTTATTTTTCTTCTGGACGGCAAATTGCGCTACCAAGCAAGTCTTTTAATATGCCATAAATTACATATACAATTAGGAAACAGATATGTGTTATATTGCGCAGTCAGTTATTGATAATAATAATTATATGTAAATATATAATTAAGTACTTCACGATGGGAAATTAATGAAAATTAATATTTCCTACTATAGCATCGTTGTTAATAATTATAGAATTTAATTAAGAATTTCAGCATTCGGAGCAGGACTGGAACAAGTATTTTGAATTAATTTCTGTAATTAGTAACAACACCGGTAATGTAATGTATTCGTGTATGTTCGATGGCATTGAAGACAATCGCAGAAAAAACATTTTGTATTTGTTTTCTCTTAGTATCGATGTAAATAATGACACATTTGAATTATCCTTATCGACAGATTGACTTAAGACTTTATGAGATGTATCTTCTAGATTAGCTCCGTCAACAAAAGCAACGGCATTATTCGAGTTAATGCCATAATAGCGACTGACATGGCATGAACAAGTCTTCAATAATGTGTGGCTGCCCAATAGAGCCTTTATAAATTCTCTAAATCCGCTAAGTAAGTTTCAAAAGAAAAAAAATAATAACAATAAATTTAAAGAAATTGCAAAATTTTTGTATCAACAATATACTTTAATAAATATTTAATAAAAAGTGCAAATGTCTTCAATAAATTAAAGCTAAATGAAATAAAAAAAAATGAATAACTCAATAAAGATTGATCCTTTTTAAATTGAATTTTGTACAAATATTTAACGTTTTGAGCATAATAAATGATAAAATTTTCATTGAAAAATTAATGTCCTGTATAGAGAAAACTTAATAATGGTTTCCGCACAGGATAATGCTTGTTGTGGGATGCTCTACAGACTCCTGTTTGAAGCTCATTCCAAGGAACGAGTAGGGCATCGTTAATTCATAGGAGAGTTCGGATGCATATCAACCCTTTGACCTAACACATTTCGGACATATTTTTTGAACGACACGTCTAACCACCACGTAGAACAATTAAGAATATTAATGTTTGCCTTTTTTATGTATCATAATGTAAGAGGTACAATATGAGAGAACAGGTATTGTCTTTCTGGAATGTTGCATTATTCAAGTCTTGGATATATGGTAATGCGAATAGTTTCGGAACTTCGTAAATTTACTTTCGAACATTTAAAGAGCCTCTATGGAACATGAGGTAAGTTATGGAATAACAATGCGTTCCATATATCACTGTATTCGTTCGTTTGAGTTGTTTTTCTATCGTTCAAGACTAATGCTGCCCATCACTTGTAGGCGCTGTACCCTTTAATAAGAATGGTATGATAATATACGGGCGGATTATAACGATATGGTATTTTTCAAATAAATTCATTTTCGTTTGTGGGTCCATGATAGTTGTGCAAGAATTCAATGTCGAGGGCGGGAAAGATGGTTTGCGAATATTTTCTGTAGAACGTGAAATTGAACTCATTAGAGAATTAATAATTGTGGGTGGAGTTAATATAGGAGGTAGGATTTCTGTACTATTCTTTCGAGGCTATTTAAATTCCCAAATAGTTCCCAACTCTCTAATTAACTTATAATACAATGATTACCTACAAGTTGCTTGGAATGAGCTTCAACAGGATCAGGATCAGGATCAAAATTTACCTTTAACATGAGTTCGTAGAACATCTTATTAGAAGTATGCCCTGGCAAATATCAGAAAATATTTGTTTATATAGGACTTACTATTAAATTTTCTCTAAAAAGGGTATGAATTTTGCAATGTAAATTTTATCCTCAACACAGTAAATATTTGTACAAAATTTGGCTTAAAAATATACACTTTTATTGGGTGATTCGCTTTTTTGGTCACCTATTATGTAATTTTCAGAGACAGCTCATGTTAAAATTTCCTTAACTGATAAACAGATACATTGTAAGTTTACTTGATAATATTTGGGTTGCATATAAAACTAGAATAACACTGTAGGCAGCTTTTAACGACTTCATTGTTTTTCGAAGTATTCTCCAGGAAGATTAATACGCTTTTGCATGCACTCGAATCAATCTGGAAGCAGTTATTCCACTCGTTTATTGATACAGTCAGAAGTGCGTTTTTGAAGACATCGACTGCTCCTTCTGACGACTGGAATCTTTGACCACCTAGTTCGCTCTTGATTTTCGGAAAGGTAAAGGAACTGTACGGAGGATGATCCAACAATTGGACGTTTTGTTGGGTTAAAAATTCATTTGTCTTGCGTACTGTGTGCAAACTTGCATTGTCTTGGTGGAGGATGATTCGTCATTCGGGGTTGGTTTTTCGAAACTCAGCGATGGCTTTCGGCAAACAAATGGTTGTACATCAATCAGCTGTAACAGTTCTTTAATCTTGTACAGGAATTGTTGCTATATGATCTGCTTTCGAGACTAATGTCGCACCAATTCACCCTATCTGCTTTCCGTTCTTGGGCTAAACTAATTTTTTTACACACAATTCTTTATGCAAAATTTTTTGAATTGAGGTCTTTGAAATTCCCAGTAATGCTTCAATCTGGCGATAGGTCACATGTCGATCTTCGTTGATGATCTTGCGCATAGCATCGACATTTTCCTGTATGCCTGCCGGTTTTGGTGAACCTGCTCTTGGATCGTCGCTACTAATCCGTCCAGGCTTTAATCCATACCAACAAGAAATTGTTGACTGATGTGCTTAATTGCCGAAAACAGAAACGAACTCGGCGAAGCATTCTTATCGAGATTATTGTCTTCGAAAATTATAACATATTATTCCGTGAAAATGTTCTGGGTTTAATTTCAGTTTTTAACTAACGTCAACTTTGACAGTTCGTTGTATCTACAACACTACACGTATCGCATTGTAACTATGGATTTAGGTTAACTAAAGATGGAGGTTAATTTTTAATACTGACATTTGACTAGTGGCGCCCTGTATGTCCCACTATGCAAAATTTAAAAGGCATACCAAGTATCTGCAATAAATCTATTTAGATTCATACTTACACTTCCTTATTGTATATCGTATTTCTATCCAACATATTAAAAGTATAACAAATACCTTCTTCACTAAGCATGGGATTAAACAAGGTGTAGCAAGTTTCATTCTGTGATTGCCATATGCATTGCCACAATGTATCTTCGAAAGTAGGTGCTACCTGTAAATAATTTTGATTGATTTGCAGAAATGTAGAATAAATATCTTACTTTAGAGTAGAAATCGATTACGTTCAGATCCGTTATGTTTCGACCCGTTTTGAGTAAGTTGGGATCGCATAATAAAGAAATGTCCTCAAAATGATGTCGACTAAAAAATAATTACTTTTTAATAAAAAGAATCGTCATTACTTTCCTCTAAGAGAGGTTACAGTAAGATTTTAGGAAATAATAAAAGTTTATTCAAGAAGCTTTTGATGAAAAATTACATTGTGCGAAATTTATGTGAAACTTGTAATATACTAAAATCGTCATACTAGCTTCTATACAGTATAGTCACACTTGCCAACGGCAAGAACCTCTATTTTAAAACTTGTATATTTATCGCTTATGTGTAGAAATGTAGACAGACACTTTTCAGATATGTTTTCTTTTAGTAATTTTGAGTAACTTGCGAAATTTTTTTTATTTTTGTTTCTTATGTACTTGTTATCGTATTGTAAGTAGACAAAATACCTATTGAACAATAAAGGCATATTATTATTGTTACTAAAGTAGTTTTAAATCACCATTGTCATATATCGTGTTGAAGCAATGTTACTATGAGGTTTTTTGTTTAAATTAAATTATAATTTAAATTAAAAATGCTATGCTTTGTTATAGACAGTCAATTTATAGACTTTTCGATAACAAATTCAATACGTTTAAATAAAGTCAGAGAAAGTAAATAAAACATTAAGGATAACGTAGATTGTCAACGTAATATTAAACCTTTATTTGCCAAGGTATTAAATTCTTTAATAAATAATTTGCATTGCATTTCCATTTACGTAAAATACATCAAATACGAGAATATTGTAAAAAAAATACTGTGAGTGTATACTCACAAGTATTGGTACGTATGTACCACTAGAAGAACAGATGAAGAAATAATTATCATTTTCTATTATTATTGAGCAAAACAATCTACCTGTACATGCACTTTACATTTATGGCACACACTTACAAGGATACTTTCAAATTAATTCGTAAATAACGTCCACCACCATTTTTCTCTGAGAAATCTTGTTTGTTATTTGTAAAGACCATTATCATGAAGGTCAATACCTCCCATATATTTATTATATTGTTCAATATAATGTGGGTTGAGGTATTTGGATTTCGCTATTATCCTTCCGATTATATCTCTTCATGTTCGCTAGCAGCTGAACATTCAGAAAGTCACTACGTATGGTCAATACTGAACAATCATGCCATCTTACTGTGACATTTCAAGACATCAACGTGCGTACAATCGTAAGTCACCCGATGTCAAAGAAGCCTGGGGGTTCTTTGACACCGGTTTAGAGGATTCAGCGGATATTTATTTGTTCTGTTTTTTCGCAGGGTACCGGTGCCAAAAAAAAGTCTTTTTATTTTAGAATAACTAATAATTTACAATATGTGAAAAAGTTGTCAAAGAAAAGACTTAATGACATTGTGGAGTATCTACAATGGACAGGAAATCTAATATAATTTGACCTCCCATACCAACAGTAGATTTTTCTGTATTCGGAGAAGTACCACCATAAGGCTCAAATCGAAACAAATATCCACTTACAGAACACAGATACCACAATTAAAACCAAAACGTACTGGATTTCCTTTGATAAACATTTCGTATGAATGACGACCAAAATACGATACAATTTTCCCATCAACTGAAAGAGTACATGAAAATACTCCCCACTGCATGTACATTTTGTTCAATAAGTCTACATATCGTTTAAGTTTAGCAAATTTATCATCTTCATTCAGCATGGTATTCTCCGAAAAATTCATTTTTTTAATATTTCTGAATTTATTTCGACTCATACAGTACCTTACTATATTCAATCCCTTTTCTCCATCAGTTGATCAACATACTCTTCAGTAATTTATGGTATCTCTAAAGTATCATTATGCCTATAAAGCGCAGCAAATCTAATTTGTTAAATTTTAAGCCATACCTGTTGTTTCATTTCGAATATTTTATGGAAAAATCGACTACCATTTCCAAAAATTTACCATAAAGAAATTGAAAGAATATATCCAATGGTGACATACCTTCCAATTTTTGTTTGATAAATGCATGCATTTTAGTTTCTCTGAATATAGTCGAGTAAGTGTAATAAACATCACCCTTTTTCCATATTGCGTTATGAAACGACTGCTCTGGTTGTTTTACAAAATTTCGTTTTCTATGCAGCTAAAGACTCGTCATTGGATTCGTTAAAATTTTCTAATATATGGTGTTGAAATGTCCCGATTACATGTGTGCAACTTCTAACACGCCTAGCAAATAGTTATCAATATTCTTCTCATCAGTTATCGTATATACCTGAGGTGGTATGCACACCGCATCGACCACATCTAAGAAATGCAACAACTAAAAGTTTCTATGAAAACTGTTATTACTATTATTATTGTATTAATTATTACTAACTTGCCTTCCAACCTCTATTTCTTGTTCTGTAACCACTTTTATTATCGCCGCGTTTAAAGTTTTTTGTGTCATAAAGGGGTGCTAGATATGGTGTTCTTATACATCCATTGGAATAAAACCGGTCTATTCTTGCCGAACACCTTATGATATATTCATAAAGCTAGTGGCTCGCATATGAACCACTTATATTTACTTCATATTTTTGAATAAAAGATGATCTGCAAAGTAACCTATTCGTGAAATGTACTACTTTGTCAATTTTACAGTTTCTAGTAATCTGCTTTTCTTGTTTACTTTCTAGGAAGTCAGATAAATAAGTATAAATATTAATTTGGTGCATATGCATATTTCAGCCTACTACGTAAGGGGAAAATGTCAAATGGGTTAACATGACTGAAATCAATTTTATTTATGCACGATTTTATTACCTGTTTCTTCAATGTAACGGATCTTTCATTAAACGCTTCCTATCTTTAAATTTCAATAAAACAACAAGGCTGAAAGACCTATCGATGCCATTATGTATGGAATATAACCTAGTGTAAATATCCGCCGCGGCTTCGCTGGATGACGCGCATCGGAAATTTCCAATTTTCCATGACTCTAACGCATAAATAAGGCTGAATTTGACCGATGACATGGGTTATGTTGACTTTGAAGGCCGCTGTGGTTTGTGGCTTATTCGCATAGACTTGCGACTTAAGAAAACCCCACAAGAAAAAGAGACGCGCGATCTCGGTGGCCAGTTGACATCAACTCCACGTGAGATGACCATCTTTTGAAACTATATGTCATTGGTGTCCATATAATACAATTCAGACCAAAAGAAATTGGTAATCAGCGACCTATAGCGCACGCCGTTGACGGTGATAGGCTAGCCAACGTTGTTCTCAAAGAAATTTGGGTCAATAACACCGCCAGCCCAAAATCAACACTAAACAATGGCTTTTTCGGGATGCATTGGACACTCTTGGATCTCATATGGATTGGTATCGTCCCAAATTCAACAATTTTGTTTATTGACGTACCATTCATCCATAAATGGGCCTCATCGCTGATGATGATTTCAGTTTTCAACTGCTCCAGTGCCCATTCAGCGAACACACGTCGTTGTCGAAATCGACTGCTTCGGATTCCCCTGTACAAGCTCAGGGACAGCGGCGATGTTTTCGGCAGATTTTGCATTTCGGCATTGTACGGGTGTTATTTCATCGTCTACTGAATCAGTGGACCTCTCAGTAAGACGATTATGTCGACCTTAAATGGGGGAAGCGCGCGGAACGTTACCCGGACAGAACACCCATTTCGATAAAACAATTTTATCATTCTCACCTGTTGTTGAACGCTATATCCGCCCATGGTGATTTGGCAAAGTAGACTGAATAAATGACAGCCATTACGACAAATGTAGCTTCAAGAATATGGCCGCTATCAACTGTCAAAATTCGGAAGTCCCTATTGGAAGACTCTTTATTAGTTCAGTGACGTAAGTTTTAGGATATAAATGAAGGAAGATAAAAGTAAATTTCTTTCGCCAATTTCAGAAAAGATTTTTAACAAAATTCAGTGTAAAGTTGTGCCATTATTCATAAAAATTAGCAAGAAGATTTCAACCTTTTAATAATTATTTTGCTTTTTATGTGCCCGTTTATTAAGGCTATTTGTTTTCTGTTAACTATATTATTTATTTTTATGTTAATAAAATAATTAATTGTCTACTAGTTAGAAGGAACTCTTGCGTTTTTAAGCAAATTAAACGCGTGTTTTCCGTATTTGGATGTCTTAAATCTTAAAACATCATTAAGAGAAATAATGAATCAGGAGTTTCATTAATAAATTTATTTATTTCATTATCTAAAAAAATGTTTGGTGGTAAATATTCAGTTTCTCTTTTAATAAATGAAATACCAATGTAATAAATGATTGAACGAGAGTTCGGCATTGATAAATTCACCAAAACGCCTTTTTACTTGGTATTTCTTGAAAATATACTGCAAATAATTTTCTGTATACATACTATCTGCTTCTGGGCTTCCGGGCTGGAACCGTGTCACTGATATAACTGCCGACGTTTCGTACCCACTCATATGGCACATCTTTAGGGCTCAACTACTGCTACTGTCGCACTTAATTTGTTTCAGTGCGACAGACAGTAGCAGTAGTTGAGCCCTGAAGATGTCCCATATGAGTGGGTCGGCAATTATACCAGTGACGTGGTTCCAGCCCGGAAGCCCAGAAGCAGATAGTATGGACCACGACCGCGGAAATCTACGGACGAGATTTCTGTATACATTTTAATTTTTATAATTTTGCACAATTTCGTAAATTTTATACATGTGATTTTGTGCCTTTGTTTAATTTACCTGATAAAGAAGTATATGTTACCGTGCGTGCAACGTACCGTATTTCAGGTCTAGAGGAAAATAATCTTTATTACTTGACATTTTTTTAATAGCAAAATATTCAAAAATTACTTGTGTTAAATTAAATTCAGGTCGACTAAATTAAATTTAATAGAACCTTAAATGCCAAGGCAAAACATTTTATAAAATCAAAATTTATTATTATTATTGTTATATAACGGAATAATTTTACCATCTTTAAATATAATAAATAATTATAGTTTGATGCTTAAATTTTAAAAGTATCACTAACCTTTAATACAATATTACTCCGCCAAAAGTGGTACTTATATAAATATATTATTTATTAATAGAAATTTGCTCGTTATCAAAAAAATTGTACAAGTTACGTGTACTGAAGCAAGCATTCGCGCAAATAAAAACACGCTACGCTTTTTTCTCTGGTGCTCTATACTTGCTCTAATACTATAATATTGTCTTCGCGCACTATTTTTAAATTTTAGCCGCACTGTACCTGTACCTGAATACATATATAAAATACATAAAACTACCCCTGGTACTACTCTCATTAGTCACAATTGTACAATTGCATGTTCTTTTCTCGTTAAATACATTTTTTCATGGAAAACTTTTTCCCACAGAGAATATTCTATAGAACTAGGACATCTTGATTAACAATTATGACATCTGCTATTTATAATTCTATACAGTAGAGATTATAAATAGCAGATGTTATATACATACATATTTTTTTTCGTGCAATTTCCTATATATTTTAAGTAAAATACTTTCTTCAGACTTAATTAAAGTATCCAGAATGTAATCTGAATTCCAAACCAAGACTGCAATAAATTACATTATTTGTAATAAGTTGTAATTATTATATTATATTAATTATAACTTTATTGTCCAACAGAAATGAACAAAAGTCAAATACTAATTTTAGCATATATAAATGATAAGTACACATGAAAAAAATTAAAATCAATCAAATAAGCGCAAATACTAGATGAGAAAAACTGTCAACAAGACGTGATTGATTATATTCCAGTCTGTAATTCATAATAAAAGTAACAATCTATTCTTCACACATGAATACATATATGCCTCCAGAATCCCCACCTTTGTCGTTGTCTTCCATTCTTCTTCTCTAAGAAATAGAGTGCTTATTATAATTCTTCACCATATAATAAAATGGCGATCTGAAGATAACATTAGTTCTAGCTCTTGGGGTAGTAAAAATATTAAAGTTTCTTGTATGACGTACAAGCATATGAAAACCGATTTGAGAAATCAATAAATAATCAATTTTATTATGCAAAAGATTATAAACAAATTTGGTACTATTCAAGTCACATCTGCGACGCTAATTTTGTAAATTATGACAATCCAACAGATAAATATTATCAGTTCCACGATTCGAATAAACACCAGATAAATATTTTGAACTTCCGTTCAACTGCTGGTTATTGATGCATGTAATAAGGATACCAGACGTTATTTACGTATTAATCGGAACTGTCAAAGCAATGAATTAAATTTATTACTTAAGTGTTTGTCAATAATTAATGCATTTAATTAAAGTAGTAGCGAATTTATATAGTAAAATGTTATGAAATTACAGAATAGTCACTGATAAATTTAATGAAAAAATATATTAATATCCACGTTACAATTAATATGTTAAAAAACACAGAAATTTGATGTAACTGATTCTGTGACTAGAAGAATGACGACAAGAAAATAATACAATGAGAACGACACTTTGTTGGTTATGAATCAGTGGTTTAAAATTCAAAATTGTCTTTGCGTAAAAGAGTTACAGAAATTGGAGCTAGCAAAAATTTGTTACTAAAAATTTACAAGAAGAAATAAGGTACGTCCCTACGTAAATTTATTCATATTTTGAATCCTGAAGATTATGCGTTTAAATTAGCATGCTTATGGGTTATAGGAAATATGGACGATCGACTTTTTTGTCACCAAACTTTTATTCGGGTGAAGCCAGTTTTATTGTAAATGAGATAGTATTATCTAAAAATTACAGAGATTGGTCAGAAGAAAACCATTTCTAGTGCATTAGAATTTAGACATTTATTTTTAACAAGGTTAATAACTACACAGTCCACAGATTTAAATAAAGGTCGGTTTCTTAAGTCATGTTTTCTCCTTTCATGTTCCTATGATTAATACATGTAAAATTAAAATCTGTTTGCTTGGAGTTAGTTTCAGGTTAAATAGATATTGTTGAGAATGGAATCTTTTCAACTGGTGTGGTACACTGATAATAAAACTAATAATAACTAGCGAATGATTCCATTTTGCATACGTTTGAAGTATTACATCCACACAAAGGTAAAATGCTATTATCAAAACTATAGTCCAAAATGTCCTGTAAATATAAATAGAAAGTTTTGAATTTAAACTGAAAGTATAATTTACATGAAAATTAATGCAAAAATATTTATCCGGAAGGTAGATCAGATGTTTTGGATTAATACATTGGCTCATCAGACTTAACACCTATGGATTACTACTTACTCTTAGGTATACGAAAAGCAAAAATTGTCTAAAAATAATAATTTTGTCACGAATTTAGAAAATTGAACAAAAAATGGACGGATAAACGGCGAAACAGTAGTTAGAACGTTGAAAAACGTTTGCAGTTAATTTAAAGACAGAGTAGAAAAGTGCATGGGGGCTACATTGAATAATTTCTTCCATATTAAAGTTAATAAGCATTTTCGTATGTGTAATGTGTAAGACCAATGTAATAGTTAACTCTTAAAATAATCAATACAAAGTTTGTCAAAATCATATGGACTATTGCAGAAAATCCATGGACATTTTCAATGATCATTCGAGATTAGGAATGTTGAATGTTGAATGTTGAATGTTGAATGTTGAATGTTGAATGTTGAAAACGACTGTTCAACATCGATTAACGTTAAATGAGTACATGAAAAGTGTGATCATTTTTTGAATTTTTATTTATTCGTAGCATAGTTTTTCGTATTTAAATATCATAAGAGAATTTACTATACTTACTCTTCTTCAGTCATGTTTTCCCCTTTCATGTTCATATGATAAATACTTGTAAAATTAAAATCTGTTTGCTTGGCCTTAGTTTCAGGGCAAATAGTTACTGCCGGAAATGGAATGTTTCCAACTGGTGTGGGAGACTGAGCAAAACTGACAATTACTGGTGAATGATTCCACTTTGAATACGTTTGAAGTATCACATCCATACAAAGGTAAAATGCTATGATTAAAATTATAGTCCAAAATATCCTGTAAATATAGATAGTAAGTTTAAGATTTAATATTGGGAGTATCGTCTACATAAAAAATAATACAAAAGTATCAATAACATAAGAATATAACTGTTGTAATAGTACGAAAATTGATTTAGTATTTACTTAACATATATCTGAATTTGTCTTTTTTAATGACTTACCAAAAACTATTTGCATATTAATTTTCGAATTAATCCGACCTTTACTCGACGAAAAATAAATTTATAAATAATAATAAATGTTCAGATTGTTAAAGTATTCTCATATTTTTCATTTTGTAGGCTTCTTCTGATATTTTTTAATTCTAATGTACATCGCGAAACTCTATAGGGATTATCATATTTTATATAGGTGACCAAATAAAATCTCTCACTCGATTTTCATGGAATTTGTTCTTAATCAAGTATATTGCGTTAATCACTTAACGTTGATGTAACCCCTTTCCACATTAATTTTCGTATTCTGTACACGTATTTCGACAACTAAGTTGTCATCGTCAGCAGATGATTAAACAGTGGGAAAACTACGGTAAAACCCGCACGAAACAAATTCCGTATACGATCTGTACCGTCGAAAGTCGTATACAGAATACGGAAATTAATGTGGAAAAGGATTATTTATCAACCTTAAGTGATTAAGTTAATCAACCACAGGCTCCATCAAAATTACCTTGATGTATATTGGGATCAAAATGTCATAAATGCCACATTATCCGATAATCAAAAATGGAACATCATATGAAAGAACAGCGCACTTTAACTTGGAAATTAACTCCAAACTGACGAATATGGAGTCATCTTGAGTTTTGAAAAAATAACCTTTTTAGACTTCTTGAGGTCGGCGAATGCGAAAATGACCAAAATATTTTAGAACATGTGTAAGATCTACGAAGATAGTTTGACAAGTAGTGAGAATGACACATAGGTGGCACTCTAATTGGTAAAACAAATGCACTGTAATTTAAGTTGCCTATTTATATGTTTACATTCCGATATTTAGATAAATCGGTTGATTAGTTTATTTTTGATAGCTGATTGAAAAAGAAGCAACACGTCGTTTTGTTAAAATGGAAGAAGCGGAGTATCGTGCAGTGCTTAAATACTTCGTAATTAAGGGTATGAAAGCTACCGAAATAAAAGATGAGTTACGGGAAACATTAGGTGAATCTGCTCCATCATCCGCCACCATAAGTAGATGGGTAAATGTATTTAAACGTGGTAGAACAAGCTGTGTTAATGAAGCACGCTCTGGAGCACCCAAAATCGTGACTTCTAAGGAAATGATTATAAAAATCCATAATATTATTACGCAAGATAGACGACTCAAAGTGAGAGAGAGATATCAGTCATAGTAAACATTTCAACAGAACGCGTACACCACATTTTAACGAAAGAATTGGGCCTTTCCAAGCTTTCGGCAAGATAAGTGCCGCGATTGTTTACGACTGATCAAAAGTTCACTCGTTTGCGCATTTCCAATGAGTCTTTGAACCTTTATAAGCAGAATCCGATTGATTTTTGTAGGCGATTTGTTACTTGTGATGAAATTTGGATACACTACTGTACACCCGAAACTAAACAACAGTCGAAACAATGGTTAGAACGTGGTTCTGCACCTCCAAAGAAAGCGAAAACCACTTTATCGGCAAACAAGGTGATGGCATCCCTCGCATACCAGCACAGTTGCGATGTCCAAAATCCACGAGTTGCATTTCCAATTAGTACCGCATGCGCCTTATTCTAGCCCCTTCCGACTTCCACCTTTTTCCAAAATTGAAAACGGCACTAGATGAAAAGAAATTTTCGTCTAACGACGAGCTTATCATCTTCGTAGATGAGTATTTTGCAAGCCTTCCGGAATCGCATTTTAGAGATGGCATAAGGGCATTGGAGCACCGTTGGAATAAATGTATTGCTCTTTTAGGAAAATATATTGAAAAATAAAAATTATTTTGTATATAAAAAATTCGTTTTTCTTTTCCATTCTCATTACTTGTCAAACTACCCTCGTAGTCTTATTTTGCAAACTAAATTTAACTAATTTTTACGTATTTCTCCACTAACCCTGCTTTATTTTCACAAAAAGATAATTTCCAGAAATTAACCTCTAGATCATACGCAGCGTCTTACATTTGCGAACTGATATTGTAAAATCAAGAATGGATTGTAACTTTTCGAAAAATAGTTGCGAAGCGCACTTTCATTTGGATATATATATGAATATCCACAACTCTCGTGTTTGGGTTGCTGCGAATTCATGAGAAAGAAATGCGCTCACAAACAGTAAGTGTTTGGTGAGAGTTTTGGAATGGTGGAGCTACTGGTTCATATTACTTCGGGGATAAAGTCAGCAGTGTAGTTACACGAGAGACCGTTATCGTAACATGCTAAAGGAGTTTTTGTAGACTGGATTGGTTAATATGGATTCGGATGAAACACAACCTGCCACACAGCACAGGACACAATTCAGTTGGTGCAACGAAAGTTCCAGGTAGTGTCGTTCCACGCAATTGCAATCAGAATTGACTACCGAGATAGTGTGATCTCACGCCATGTGATTTTTGGCTGTGTGGTTTTGCACATTCTATCCATTTAATAACGAGCTGAGAATGGAATATTGTGCGTTTTTGGTGAAACTGAATGATATATGCTGAAAAAAAGAGTGTATCAACAAGGTCGCAGTAACCATTTCTTGGATTCTGTTTCATGCGTTTATGTACTTTAAGTTGCAATAAAACCAGTATACTTTTTAAATATGTGTTTTTTATTAAAGAATTACTTGTTGCGTTCTTCATAGGACACCTTTATTATGTGTAATAAATTTATAACCTAAATGACAATAACTCAAAAATTATGAGAAAAATACGTTCGGCTATTAAACTTTTTTATTACACAGATTGCGATAAATACTGCTTAAGAGAACAAGGGTACCGTTTTGCATATCCTGGTATTGAAACATATAAACAGATAATCATCAGAAAACGTGATGTATGGTACAGAAAGAGTAGGAATATACTAATTCATAAGTAAAGAAATTAATTTAATAATATAGATATATTCATTAGTATTTTTAATTTTCAAAATCGTTTGGTAAACTATTTAATATTTCTACGACCTTTAAGCAATTCCTATGGCTTAATTTATTACGGTCCTGAGTGTTCAGTTACAAAACGCTAAAAAGTGAAAAATATTATTCAAGTATGCGTTTTGATTTTGCAGAATGGCAATTGTCAAATTTATTTATTTTAGTTTGACAATGCTCGAAATTTATAACATTGCTATTCTGCCTTTTTATCGTAATGAATGAAATTAAAGAACAAATATATGAAATCAAATTTCGTGTTCATCTTATGTTTGGAACAATTTTTGAGGAACCTTTAAGATCTGCAAGACTTGCTTGCTTTTGTTGGCGCAAAAATTTTAAAGGCAGTCGGAGAAACCGCGATTTGCAAGGCGGTTCAGATGCTCTAGTCGGTGTGTTAAGTGGGAAAGTCATCAACATTGGAACAATAATTATTATTATAACACAGATCCATATCTAACTAACTCGCAACTCTAATATTCCTGAAATATATATTGGAAGTATCTTCGTCCTATCATAAAAACAATTACGGCAAAAGTTCGTTGCATTTCGCGTTTGCTAGGCGGGACAGAAGACGATTATTGTTGACGTTTGTGTGTATTGTCTTGATCGACTGATCCCCAAATGAAGTAGTAGAGCACGTAATCGGTAGAGAAAGGAAGACCACCACATAAAGCGCACTGAAGAATCTGGCAATAAGGCTATGGTTATAACTCATTATGGTTATAACATGAATGGTGGATATGAATAGGGTCTCATATAGTATTACAATCATGATCGTCAAAAATCAGATTCTTGAGAATCACCTAAACTGATTGGAAAGCGGTAGTTTCACCAGGATAACAACCATCCACCTATAGGTATTATTTCGACAGAATTTTTGTGTAAAAATGTCTAGTGGATTTCGTAACTCTCATATGGTCCTTCTACAGATAGGGTATTATTTATAGGAATTTGGCTCTAGCGCAATTGTGTAGTTCACGCTATTGGTCCGTGCTAAATACGCCACACCTTAGATTTACTTTCGTTTCTAGGTCAAGTTAAGGAATCCTTGTCTTACCATAGGAAGAAAATCTTTGAGGAACAAGTCTGCATTACTAAGCGGTTTGAGCCTATCGATTGTCATTGATACGAGGGTAGGCGTTTATATTTCAGGAATAGCAAACAAAAAAAGGATCTTTTTTATCGAAAATAGTTTTATCGCTTTTCAAAATATTCTTCTTGGAAATCAATGTGCTTTTTCATTCGTTTAAACCAATCCGAAAAACATTGCTGCTACCGTGAAGGCGGTATCTCCAAAATATGAGTTTTGAATGCTTGAAGTGCCTCTTCTGGCGTAGAAAACCATTGATCACGAAGTTTATTCTTCACGTGTGGGCACAAAAAGAAATCACAATTGTTTGAACCGACCTGTGAGACTTCGCATTGTCATGGTGGAGAATGATTTGTCGTTTTCGGTTCGTTTTCCTTATTTCTTCAAAAACTTTTGACAAACTCTCTAAAGGCACGGTTGCAACGTGACCGGCTTTTCCGAAAAAACAGGCGACCATTTGTTTTGATGTGCTTCAAGCGCGAAAAACTTTTGTTGGTTTTGGCACATCTTGGAATACCCATACAGTCGACTGCTGTTTACCATCGGGTTCGTACGTATAGATCCAAGATTCATCATCTGTAACGACTTTCTAAATGTTCTTTGAAGCACTGCTATAGTATTTTTTGTGCATTTCTTGGCACCAATCGATGCGAGTTCTTTTTGAGCGGTTGTCGAATTATGTGGTACTCAACATGAACATAGCTTCTTCACGGCTAAATGTTCATGCAGAATTCTATGCACGCTGATGTTACTAATACCTAGAGATGCCTCGATCTCACGATATGTCACATGACGGTCTTGCATTATCATGTCAGACACTGCATTAATGTTTTCCGACACAACGACATTTGTGAGACGACTTTCACGAAATTCATCTTTCATAGAACGCCGTCCAAATTTGAATTCACTATACTTTATATGGTGTTTCATCGCCATATAAAGAATTAAGCTCGTCGATGCATTCTTGTTGAGATAATCCACGCCGAAATTTATGAAAAAAATAATTCTATTTTTTCGCTGATATAAAATTTTCAAGCTACTGTCAGCAATAGAAACAGCGACCGGATAATAAAACTGTCAAGGTAAATATATTGTCAAAAATAACAAACTTCACGATGCACTCATCAGATCGGAGGCATTTATCTTCATGTTATAACATGATAATTCGAACTCACTTTTAGAAAAAAAATTAAAATTTAATGGAACGTTTGATATGTTATAAAAAGTTGAGGGTGGTGGGGATCTTCGTCATGTATTACTATATTATGTACTTCCGTAAAGGGGAAAACACTGGTCAGGCTTGCGAAAAGTTGTGTAATGTTTACGGTAACAGTGCTCTACTAGAACGTTAACGCTAACAGTGTTTTACAAAATTCCATCCTGGTGATTTTAATTTTAACGTCGCTTCTCTATCAGGAAGGCCGATTAAGATTTATAATGATCAAAGGAGATTCAACGAGTTAAACTAAGAACTAAAAAGTTCACTTGGCGGTGTATATAAGAAAAACGATATTTAGCGATTCTTTCATGAAACCATTGATAGTAAGAAATGGATTGTTTACAACAACATGATACGACAACGGTCTTGGTCCTGACCTGAAGATTAGTTTAAAACGTTATCGAAAGTAGACATTCAACACTGGAAGATTAAGCCCTCAGTGTGCTGAAATTTTAAAGATGTCTTTTTAAGATTATACCAAGGTATAAAAAATAGTTTAAAGAGCTATCTATAGTAAAGAATACTACAAAAACATCTACTTACCTTTCAAAAATACTTCGTTTCTGCTCTCCTAAATACACAAATCCATGCAGACTAGTGGCACTTGTATATTCAGAAAAATAATCATTCAAATTCTTCCATGCGGAAGGATATTTCTTCTTCGGTTTATGTAATGAATTATCTACTAGATTATCATATTTTTGCACATTAACGTCATCTCTTTCATTCATTGTTTAGTTAGTGAACGATTGAACTTGGTTGGCGAACAAATACCAACTACAACTTTAATAGTAATACGACTATTTATAATTTTCCCTTTTTTGTAATATATTAATTAAATACGTCTTCATTACATCATTCGGCTAATTATTTATTCTGAAAATTAATATCTCTTTATAGATATGCCGCTCCCTTTCTCCATAGGGAATAAACATTTATTTTCTTGCTAACTTCGTTTTAGGTTTCATATTGTGCCACTGCCAGTGACCTTTTTTTTTTCTTTTTTCGCAAAGTGCTAGGCTTTAAAAGAACTAATATACGAGGTGCAAAACAAAAAACAAAAACATATGAATGTGATAAAGAATTAATCTGTGTGACACTTGACTTTCATTATATTAGATTGCAATAGATTGTACTTAACTGGTTGATATCAGATTTATAATTTATGGGATTTTTATAGATGTGAGCCATTTCCAAGAATATTCTTTTCTTGTAGTTGTTTTCTGTTTCTAAAATGACGGGATTGTTAAAATCAAAATTGTGATCAATATTGTTGACATGTGTAGCCAGGGCACACGAGTTCTTGCCTAGTTTGCAATCACTTATGTGCTGCAAGATATTCTCTACACTACATTAGACATTGACCACAAGGGAATTTTATCTTTGACTTTTGTAAAGATGTTTTTAATTTTTTTGACATTATATTTTACTATTGTGCTAGAGATATACTTATATATATATATATATATATATATATATATATATATACAAATCAGCTAAGGTATATACGATACAATAGTAATAAGAAATATGTGATCAGATAAACACCATCACGAGTAATCGTTTTCCCCACTTATGTAGATGTTGCCATAAAGAAGGCTCTTTTTATCTGAGCCAAATCAAACCTTACAAGCGTCAGAGTTCCTGATTTATTTAGATTCTTCGAAAAAGTAAGAAATAAATATAATACATATATAGTGTTAAACTTATATACTTATTTTATGGAAAAATGCTAAAGAAAGCTATAAATAATATTCTCAAAATTAATTTAGACCTCTTCTATTGGCATAAAAGGTATAAATAAAAGAGCTAATGATTTAACTCAACATATAGAAATAATTATGTACGAGGGAGCGTTTTTATATTCGCGGAATGGGGGACAAGGGGTGGAAATAAGAAAACCAAATTATTTTTCTTTTTCAATATATTCACCTGCAAGACGGACACATTTTTCACATCTTTCAATTAATTTATTTATACCCTCATAAAAAAATGATTTCTCTTTATCTGCAAAATACGCCGAAACTGCCTCCTTGACTTCATCATCGGCAGTAAATTTTTTACCCCGCAGCTCTTTTTTCATTTTCGGAAACAGGTAATAATCACTCGGGGCCAGGTCTGGGCTGTAGGGTGGGTGATTCACAATTTCGAAGCCCGGTGATTCACAATTTCGAAGCCCACCTTATCCAGGGCAGCTATCGCAACGCGGCTCTTGTGGACTGGCGCGTTGTCGTGCAAAAGCAGAACACCTTTTGTCAATTTTCCCCGTCTTTCCTCTTTAATGGCTTCTTTTAGTCGCTCTAATATTGAAGCGTAATATTCTCCGGTTATAGAAACACCTTTATCTTTATAATCAATCAACAATATTCTTTCCGAGTCCCAAAATACCGTTGCCATGAGTTTCCCAGCTGATTGTGACACTTTAAATTTCTTGGGAGGTGCTGTGCCCTTTTTATGCCACTGCATGGAGTCTTGTTTGGACTCAGGTTCATAATGATGAACCCAAGTTTCGTCTCCAGTAACAATTCCACTCAATACACCATCCTTGTCTTCATTACAGAGGTCCAAAGATGCACGCGAACACTCTACACGCTGTTGTTTTTGCGGCGGCGTGAGCATTCTCGGCACCCATCTTGCGCTGATCTTAGACATGCCGAGATGATCGTGCAGGATTTTAAAAATTGTTGTATCGGATACTCCAACCATTTCTGCGAGTTGTTTCTTCTTTAGTCGAGCATCTTCGAGTACAATTTGTTCAACTTTTTGGATAAGTGCTGGCGTGGTCACCTCAATGCTCCTGCCCGGCCTCAGGTCGTCTTCAAGGGATTCCCTTCCTTGTTTAAATAAACTATGCCACTTGTTCACCATGGTTTTTCCTGGACAAGAGTCGCCGTAAACCAATGACATCTCATTCATTATGGTCGCGACTGATTTTCCTTGCCTGGTAAGGAACTTTATATCGGCACGATATTCGATTTTTTCCATATTTCACTTTTCACTCCTGATTATGTTACTTGGTTGACGATAGCTCAAAGACTAACTGTCTAATAACAACGAAACTTCGTATTTATACTAATCATGAGTCGCTGCACAGGCCACGCCCCCAATGCGCCTACTCACCCCTCTACAACCCGCTCATTCCGCGAATGTAAAAACGCTCCCTCGTACATTAATTTCAAATTCTTCATCTAGACTAATTTCACGAACATTATGAATGGTTTTGCCAGTGGCGTTCAAACAAATGTATGTAAGCCTGACTCTTACACACTTTGCACACTGAAATTTAATTATACTAAAAGCGAAATTGATTTCTTTTCAAATTTACCTGCTATTAATGCTTTTTTTTTCAAATTACTAAACAACCTTAACTGCTTAAAAACGGATTATACGATACATTAGACGACGTACCTCTAAATTACTAAAAGTTAATGCAGGTATGGGCAACCTTTGACATGTTGTGGGCCAAACTTTAATGTGCAAATACGAGGGAGCGTTTTTATATTCGCGGAATGGGGGACAAGGGGTGGAAATAAAAAAGCCAAATTATTTTTCTTTTTCAATATATTCACCTGCAAGACGGATACATTTTTCACATCTTTCAATTAATTTATTTATACCCTCATAAAAAAGTGATTTCTCTTTATCTGCAAAATACGCCGAAACTGCCACCTTGACTTCATCATCGGCAGTAAATTTTTTACCCCGCAGCTCTTTTTTCATTTTCGGAAACAGGTAATAATCACTCGGGGCCAGGTCTGGGCTGTAGGGTGGGTGATTCACAATTTCGAAGCCCACCTTATGCAGAGCAGCTAACGCAACGCGGCTCTTGTGGACGGGCGCGTTGTCGTGCAAAAGCAGAACACCTTTTGTCAATTTTCCCCGTCTTTTCTCTTTAATGGCTTCTTTTAGTCGCTCTAATATTGAAGCGTAATATTCTCCGGTTATAGAAACACCGTTATCTTTATAATCAATCAACAATATTCCTTCCGAGTCCCAAAATACCGTTGCCATGAGTTTCCCAACTGATTGTGACACTTTAAATTTCTTGGGAGGTGCTGTGCCCTTTTTATGCCACTGCATGGAGTCTTGTTTGGACTCAGGTTCATAATGATGAACCCAAGTTTCGTCTCCAGTAACAATTCCACTCAATACACCATCCTTGTCTTCATTACAGAGGTCCAAAAATGCACGCGAACACTCTACGCGCTGTTGTTTTTGCGGCGGCGTGAGCATTCTCGGCACCCATCTTGCGCAGACCTTAGACATGCCGAGATGATCGTGTAGGATTTTAAAAATTGTTGTATCGGATACTCCAACCATTTCTGCGAGTTGTTTCTTCTTTAGTCGAGCATCTTCGAGTACAATTTGTTCAACTTTTTGGATAAGTGCTGGCGTGGTCACCTCAATGCTCCTGCCTGTCCTCGGGTCGTCTTCAAGGGATTCCCTTCCTTGTTTAAATAAACTATGCCACTTGTACACCATGGTTTTTCCTGGACAAGAGTCGCCGTAAACCAATGACATCTCATTCATTATGGTCGCGACTGATTTTCCTTGCCTGGTAAGGAACTTTATAACGGCACGATATTCGATTTTTTCCATATTTCACTTTTCACTCCTGATTATGTTACTTGGTTGACGATAGCTCAAAGACTAACTGTCTAATAACAATGAAACTTCGTATTTATACTAATCATGAGTCGCTGCACGAGCCACGTCCCCAATGCGCATACGCACCCCTCTACAACCCGCTCATTCCGCGAATATAAAAACGCTCCCTCGTACGTTCGCAGGCCGTGTTTAAAAGTAGTGCATTTTAAAGTAGTGTTCATAATTTTTACCGATAGATATCAGACATGAAATAATACAATGTCTCGCGGGCCGGATCAAATCTTACAGTGGGACGGATCTGGCCCGCGGACCGATTGCTGCCCACATATGAGTTAATGTGACGACTCCAATATTTAACGTTGAGCCAGAACGATGTTTTCCCTGCTCAACAAAAATTTAATCCACAACATCCATAACTTTGATGAGAAAACGTCCTTTTTCGAGAGCACAAAATATACGAGTTTATGTACAAACTAATTCTTATTTAATCATTAAAACTTTAAAGATAATAATTACGAGCCGCTATTGCCATATTTCACAAATATGCTGTCTTAGGTAATAATCAATAAATAATAAAAAAACTATAAATCCTTTACAGTTTTACAAATATACGAAGTATGACAATTAAATAACGAGACTGCGCTTCTCCCATAGCGCCGCCGCATTGGGCGAGGCTGTAATTGAAATGTTATTGACCTTGTTACTTCCCAAACAACAACCTATAGTTTCGTCTCTCTGCTTTAGTTTACTTTCGAGCTTTAATTGTAGAGGACACTGTTACTTAATAGTGCCGTGATAATGGTTGACATAGAAATCGAGCAGCAAATTAAGCTGAAATTCCTTGCCAAATTGGAAAATTCGTCAACAGAATATTTACAAATGTTAAAGGAGGTTTTTGGTGAAAAATATTGTGTCATGCGCGCGAGTTCTTGAATGGCACAAAGGATTTTCTGAAGATCGGGAAGAGGTCGGAGAAGATGAACTTCCTGGTCGACCTGTGACTATTAGAATTGAAGAGATCGATAGAAGCTTAAAGAAATTGTGCGGATAGACCGATGCCTGAGCATTCGGATGATAGTGAGCTTTAGTAAAGAAACAGTAAGACACAATTTGCATATTCAATTAAACATGACAAAAGTTTGTGAAAAAATGCCATATCTGAGGAGCATTTTTTATCGAACAAGCGCATTGCTGTGCTTGATCATCCTCTGTATTCGATCTCCCGCCATATGACTTCTACCTGTTCCCAAAAGTTAAAAGTGCATGAGAGGAAACACATTTTCAGTATTTTGAACATGTAAAAGCAAAAACGGCACAGCTGTTGAAGAGGCTGACAACTGATGAACTACAGCATTGTTTTGAACAATGGAAGACACGTATACAGCGGTATATATATCGGGGAGGAGAGTATGTTGAAGGAGATTAAAGTTAAATAAGAGTTTATTTGCAACTAAATAACATTTCTTATACCACAACATTGCCATACCTCGTATACACATGAACTGAGAGTGAAAATAGATTATTTTATTTTAATTATAATTATAGTTTTATAGAAATATGAAACATATCGTATATAACCGGTCTTTCATTAAGCGTTTCCTATCTTTAAATTAAAATAAAACAAAGTGTGTGCGTGAGATATTATCGAAATTTTTTATTCGTTTGGAAGGTCTATCGATGCTAGTATGTTTAGAATATAACATTGTGCAAATTTTTCATGACTCTGGAGCATAAATCAGGCTGTATTTGACCGATGGCATGGGTTATGTTGGCTTTGATGGCCGCTGTGGTTTGTGACTTATTCGCATAGACCTGCGACTTAAAACCTTACAAGAAAAAGTCCAACGGACGCATAATCTCGGTGGCTAGTTCACATCATTTTCACGCGAGATGACCATGCCCTCAAATCGCTCGTGCAGAATGTCCAATGTGGCATGAGCTGTGTGGCACGTGGCGCCGTCCTGTTGAAACCACATGTCATGGATGTCTATATCACCCAATTCAGGCCAAAGGAAGTTGGTAATCATCGGCCTATAGCGCTCGCTGTTGACGGTGATGGCCTGGCCAACATCGTTCTCTAAGAAATATGGATGATGGCGCCACGGGCCCAAAATTTACGCTAAACAGTGATTTTTCAGGATGCATTGGAAGCTCTTGGATCTCATGTGGATTGGTATTGTCCCAAAATAGACAATTTCGTTTGTTGACGTACCCATTCATCTAGAAATGGGTCTCATCGCTGAAAATGATATTTTTGATGAAAATTAGCGTCAGTTTCCAACTGCTCCAGGGACCATTTAGCAAACACACGTCGTTGTCTATGGTCATTTACCTTTCGCTCTTGGGTCAGTTGAATTTTGTACGGGTGCAGGCCTAAGTCATAACGCAAAATTCTTCAAGTTGTGATCCGCGAAAGGCGAGTTCTTGTGAACGACACGAAATCGACTGCCTCGGATTCTTCTGTACACTCTCACGTAGAGCGGCGATGTTGTTTGATTGTTTACTGAACCAGTGGACTCAAATTTATCCACCACACTGTGAATAGTTCTCTCGGTAGGACAATTATGGCGAGCGTAAAATGGGCGAAGCGCGCGGAATGTTGCCCGAATTTTATCGTTTGCACGTGTTGTTGAACACTATATCTGTCCATGGTGATTTGGCAAAACAGACTGAATAAATGACAGCCAATTTAACAGATCTAGCTTCAACAATATGACCGCTATCAACTGTCAAAGTTCGGAAGTCCCTATTGGAACACCCGTTATTTAATTTTCTTATACACAATATTATTTTTGTACGTTTTTATCTTTTTTAATCTCAAAAATGACGTTAGCCTCGCTCTTGGAAATACTACTCTTTCGAACTTGTATTTAAGGTTAGTAATCACAAATCATGGTTCTTAATCATAGATTAATTAGTCACCTGACTGGGAAATAGATAACATTGTTTGAGTAACAATTTAAAAAATATAAATTGGGTTGGATGGTCCCGTCTGCACCACGGAAGCAGACTGCCGAGGTCATCCGTACGTATGTAGTAAATACGGGAGACTCCTTACACAACGGCCCGCTCATCTCGAACAGACATGACTCTAATACAAGTTATAATTTATAAATTGATCGGCATATTATCACCTAAACGCACCTATTAAACACGTTCATTACTACCGCTGCTCAGCACAGACATTTACAATTAATAAATACGCTACCCTCAGAATAGATGGAGAAGCAGTTTTTGGACTTTAAGAAACAAATAAAGTCATTTCTTTTGCAAAATATCTTTTATTCAGCCAATGAATTCATAGAATTTATGAAAAAATATTAATGTAAATATACTATTCATGAGAACACACACACACACACATGCACACACACAAAACACATAACAAACATTTGATATTATTATTTCGTTTTGCATGAGCTAGTAAAATTAAGTATATTATGATTATTATTATTATTATTATTATTACATATATGTATATACGCCGCCACAGTACTACAATGCGCTATTTATAATCCAAGGATATTGAAAATGAACAAACGTAAATATTCGATTATGGTAGCGCATATTGACTTTCATTTAGCAAACTTCTTAAAAAACTTTAATAATAATACGAAAGCTGTTGTTATTTAAAACTACAAGATCAGTTTGTAAGGATTTTAATACATAATGTTACAAAAGCTTTCGTACACATATCGAAAATAATTTCTAGAATTAAATAAAAAATGCTCAAATGCCCAATATTTTGTTGGCTGTTACTAGTCTTTTGAGAATAGAATTAACACTTCGTTCATTAAATTTTTGACTGCCTGCAGAAAGAAGTGCGCACTTATTGATGGCGATGATATATTTTGAAAACGGTAGGATATACTCGAAGTCGAGATTCATATGCGTATGGTATGTGTATGAATGCCGGATTAGATTGATGATAGCGAATTGACGGCGTTCTTTGTTATGTTCGACGAGTGTTAATAGATTTCTTAACCGATTTTCGACATTAGAACACACTGGCGCTATTAGTAAAAGTATTGTTTGCAATATCAACATTTACCGTACAGCATTTTTGTGTGTAAAAGACATGTTAATAGCAAACAACGCCGATTAAATGTACACCGTGATGTACCATATTATAAATTTCTATATGACTTTATTTTTATGTTAAGTGTGTGCAACATTCCACAAAATATTGTAGATGATGAAGAATTTTGAAACTTTTGGGGAAAATACGTTCCGGAATGAAGGTTGCAACAAGAAGTCAGTTACAGTATAATTTTCCTCGGGTGAAAAACACGATTACGAGTTAAAAGATCAAAAATATGGCTGGCGGCAAATGAAACAAGAGGCGCCAGAAAGAATATTATTTTAAATATGTTAGTGCGCTCTTTAAAAAGCGGTTAGATTTCCTTGGTTCTTCTTTTACGTAGTAGAATATTACAGAAGAAAAATGCGGAAAGGATAGTAGAAACTATAAAACATACATTTAGGAAGTTCAATATATCAGCAATCCAACTTGTGATGTTGGTTACAGATGGCTGTTCGAATAGACTAAAGCTGGAAAGTTACTAAAACAATGATATCCTCAATTGCTTCATGTAACCCGTTTGCTCCATGCATGTCATTTTGGAGCTGAACTTATTAGAAACAGTTATCCAAAAGTAGACGAATTTATAGTTTCTACCAAAAAATGTATTAAATCTCCAAAACGCATTCGTGAGTTTAAACAGGCTTGACAGGACGAGATGGAAAACGTTGCTTAAAGCTGTTTTATATTATGAGAAATTTTTACGCATTATTAAACATTGTATCTCAAATTTAAATCAAATTTAAGTCAGAGGCTGGTTTCAGATACCGAAATTCATATTCAAACAAAGCAAATTTCCGAAAATTATTCAATTCTTTTAGATACTATTTCCAAATTAGAGAACATCAAGCTGTCATTACATGAAGCGCTAAATATAGTATATTACCTCAAAACCTCGTTAGGAAATCTAACAGATAGTATAAGAAGATTAACAACCGATAAATTGTCTGCGGTTATAAATAAGAATCCCGATTTTCAAACTATAGTGCGTATAGACAAGAGTTTCACTGAAAACCAAAAGTGCTAATACTATGCGAACGTCATTTTTCATCATATCATTAGACACAGAATGAATTTATATATAATATCGTAATATGTTGATGTTATACTGCACTTATCAAAGAATCCGTAGTTTGGGGTGGAATTATCATAGAAACTAGGACTCCTTTAATATTTCTTCGAAGTCATTTAAATATTTAGAAGTACATTTACTTTTACTAGTACCAACTGCTTTATCATATATCCAAAGGCTAAGTAATATCACATTCCAGTAAGACTTACCGCTTTTAGAACATATCTTGTATATAGGTCGAATGATTAGTATGGTTTGGTTCTTAACGCCCCAATAAACTTACAATATCTACATGATGCTTTATTAGTTGCTTGGAATATGCTTCCACAGAGTCTAGAGAACATCTTATTAGAAACATGCTCGGGTCGATTAGTTGCTTGGAATATGCTTCCAGAAGAGTCTGAAGAACATCTTATTGGACACATGCTCGGGCCGATTAGTTGCTTGGAATATGCTTCCACAAGAGTCTAGAGAACGTCTTATTAGACACATGCTCGAGCCGATTAGTTGCCTGGAATAAGCTTCCACAAGAGTCTAGAGAACATCTTATTAGACACATGCTCGGGCCGAATAGTAGAATGCATTCAATGAATTTGAATCATTTATTATTCCCTAGAGTAAACATTTATACAAAATTTGGTTTAAAAATATATACTTTTACTAGATAATTAATTTTTTTATCACACTGTATATTTTAAGTTTATATTTGCTTACTCAAACTGTATCTATAAAATAAAATCCTACACATATTTTTATAAGAAATTATCTTCCATCTAAAAATGTCTGTTTTATTAATGAAACATATTTGACTACTCCGCAAGTTATAAATGGCAGAAAGTCTTCTAAAATAACATTTTTTTCTATATGCAGAATAGAATAACCTTTCTGTCTGCGGAATAGGATAACTATAAATACGATCAAAATAGTAATTTAAATAAATACTTGTATCTTTCTGACAGTGAAAGATATTTTCATACACAAATCTACATAAAGTGGACAAGGTACAGCAAGAACAGCGTAAAATTAAACAAACGATACTTGCTATTATTTTTATTACAAGAAAAGGGCAAGTAGTATATTTATATTCTTTATGCCATAATAACACGTTATCAGTAAACAACAAATTGTAAATTATTGTGTAATTCAATCAATACTATGGTTATTTCAACTCTTCATCTTTTTCGTGCTTGTGCGGGTGTATGTATGCATCATTCTCTAATAAATCTTCAGATCCAGACCAGTAATGTCTTCCGTATCTTCTAATATTGACCCATAATCTCAATGTCAAAAAATAGACAGTTTCTATTAGCGTAACAAAAGAAAAACCAGTGAATAAGCCTAATATTCCACCGCAATTGGCCAGAAAATCCGTGATACCATATAATTCATTTCTCTCAGAAGGAATAAATTGCATTTCTTTAAAAAGAAACCTCAACCTAGTCATTTGCGTACTAAAAAATAAATATTTTTGCAAAAATATTTCAAATTCAAAATCTTATCCTTATTTACCCCTCAGATGGTCCTACGTCTTCTTCAAAGGCTTCAAGCATTTGTTTCCAATCGAAATCTGCTTGCGATGTTTCAGCATTATAGGTTAAAGTTGTACATCCCGGTAAGCAGTCACAGAGAGAATTAAGTGAAGTATCGGAAACCATTTTAACTACAAATAAAAAATGTATTTTTCATAATTTTAAATTGAAATAACTTACTTTGGGCCTGAGTAACACATTTATTGCTTCCTGAACCACAAATTGGCGTATTTTCGGCATCTAAAAGTCCAAAAGGCAACAATTAAATATTAATTTTCGTATATTAAAAGTAAACGAAGTATTATTATTACAAATCCAAGAAATGTTTCGTTTCCCCTCTTTAATATATATTCGAAAATCTACATATAAAATATTTTTCTTTCATTACTTCCTTACTTACTTCATTACTTACTTTTCAAACAATATTAAAATTTTTCTAAATAAATTTTAAACAATTTTTTTTTAATTTTTAAATATAATTTTCTAACTGTAGGTAACTATAGTGGCATTCCAATTAAAGCATTTATCACTGAACTTAAAAATTTTACAAAACTAATGCTTTATATGTGTGCCTTTATTGAATACTGGTAATCACTCTAATCAACAAAATTCTGTTGGCTTTAAGCAAAGCTCAACATGTTCTAGTGCATACTGAATAAAGTTCTCGCATTTTTCTATTTAGATTTACTTCCATCGAATAAAACTATAATAGTTTTCAATTTGTATCTCTCCCTTAATGTAAAAGTTAAGATTGGTTGCTATTATTTTCTGTTATTCCTTACTACTTGGTTCACTGCCGCCAGTAGTTCATGGTAACTGCATTATGAACGTTGTTGAGATTATGAATTCTCTGTATTGTCGTACATTACCTATTAATGGACATAATTTTGGAATTATATCTTCTAGACAAAGTTATTAAGAAAAGTTGAAGACTAAACAAGAAGAGGTTCGTTTGGAAACAGTATATTTAGGCAGCAGCTTTATAAAAAAAACCATAGGCAACAGACTTACACAGACAGCTATGATTTGAACGTGTGAGTCAAAAGAACTTAGTCATGTATATATATGTGAGCAGAAGGCAATAACAAAAAATAAAGAAGAGTCTGGAATAACCATTAGAAAGTAGAAAAATGCATATGCATGCATAAATAAGAAAAATTTATTAGATAAATGTGACATCGTAGATTGAGCAGAAGACACTTATGGCATTTTAAAGAAATGGAAGTTATTAATATTACAGTACAAATTAAACTTACGTGGCATGAAAAAGGAAACGCAGCCGCATAACTCATAAGTAATATTAGTTTGACATTCTATGTCGCAGTTTTGCTGGCTATATTCTTTAAAATAACGCAAAGGTCTTTCGTTTGCAAAATAGCAACCGCGTCTGTGAGGATCGTACTCTTTCAAATTCTCAGAAGTAGTAATCATGTCAGGTTTAATAGCTACGATAACTTCCTGTTTCATCGGTGCTCTGAAGAACTGATTTCCTACTATTGGTATTTCAGCAGGATTATGAAGTGATACCTGAAATTTAAGCTTCTTAAGTATTAATGAAAATTAATGAAAACGGTCTTTGTACTTTGTACTGTACAGTGATTATTTTTAAAATTTTGTATTCATTTAAAATTATACCTGACAAACATTTCAAAATATTTTTGATGGTCAGAAGTTCATGGAGAATCGTCAGGTAAGACGATTTTGTGATTAATTCTGAGTCTACAATCCTAATACAGAAATTTTGTATTTTCAGTCGTTAAAGCTCACGAGACCGTCAATGTCAAAATGTACGACAAAAAATATTTATTTATATTTTTTTAAATTTTCTATGGAAAACCATGCTTTTTACTATAAAATAAGGTAGTATTACATGATATATTACCTTAATCGTTTTATGTCAATACTTTGCCTTATTAACCCGTTAAAAACCAAGGCAATTAAAAATGAAAACGTACTTAATTGGGTACACCAATTTTTCTACTCACCCAGCGTCGTTCCAATTAGTTTTTAACCTTACACCTTTTTATAAATTGGAAATACAGTTATTCCCGTATGCAAAACTATAACAAACATTTATTATAATACAGCAGGTTTTACTCCACGCAGCTGAATAATCACTGACCTAGCTAATATTTGTAAAATTGATGCAAAGGTATTAAAATTAAACAAAATATACAGTAACGGTACTATTTCTAAACACTTTGTTGTTGTGTGCTTTTTAAACACATTATGTTGAATGCAAAACCAAAAGAAGCGTTGCGTAATTTCACTTCTCGTAAAATTTATGCATATTTAAATATTGCCTTTTTTCTGTACTCATGCAGGTACAATGGCTAGGAATGGGCTAAACATTTTCTTAACTGCTTCTTTACGTACATATGGTAACCTTGGCCCAGAATAATGTCTGCAATTAATATATTAATAATATAAATAATTATTTCTTAAATTTTGACGTTTGTCAATTTAACGTAAATTATTTTCGTTTGAATTGCGGTTTCGTAATATCCCGAGCAATTTGTAATGTACACTTTCAACGAATACGCTAATATGTATATAGTATTTGAGTTTTGCAATAGAAATGCGCACTTGGCAAAAGGCTGACATGCAAAACAGTTTCCACACTGGCAGCACCCATCTACCAATACATTTCGAAGATTGGATCGGAGACTTCGTGAAACGGGCACATTTGTTCCCAGTCAACGTGATGGAGGTGGACCAAGATATCGTCGTACGACCCAAGTTGAAGAAGAAATTTTAGATATTGTTCATCAGGATCCTACTTGCAGCACTAGACAAATAGCGCAAGAAATGAACATTCTAAGTAAGACAATAGTTCTTTTAGTGCTCACGCAAATCGTATAAAGACCGTCTCATGTTACAAAAGTACAACCATTATACGAAAATGACAACTTGCAAAGAATAATGCTTTGCAACACCATTCTTAACAAAATTCAAGGAGGTCCGAACATTTTATCATTTATTTTACGGAGCGATAAATGCATGTTCACAAGATATTTTGTCTTCAACAGTCACAACTCCCATTTTTGGGCGAAAGAAAATCAACCAAGGAAAGTTTAAACCTTCAAATCGTAGGGCCAATATTTTTTCCGATTAGACTAAATGCAAATAAATATGTAAATAGTCGGAGAAAGTAGTGGACAATGTTTCATTAAATGTCGGAGCCAAAATGTATTACATGCACTGTGGTACACCAGATCATAATCCAAGGATTACCAGAACAGGTTTAAACGAACGTTTTACAGACAGGTGGATCGAGTGAAATTGACCAATACCACAAGCTGCAGGGTCACTAGATATGATTTCCCTAGACTTGCTTATTTGAAGTTTTTTGAAGAAAAGAATGTATGCGACGCCTGCAGCCAATGAACAAGAAGTAATAAAATTGATTTGACGTAATAAAAGCTAGTTTGAAAATAAGGCTACAGTTTTGTTTTCAAACCAATAACTACCAGTTTCAGCATTTAAATTTAATTTTCATCATTATTATTTTCATCAGACTTGTTATAACCTGTTGCCAAAGCTACACTTCCTTTTAGCAATTCATATGGCTTAACTAATGACAGTACAACATTTCTGTATTAGTATTGTCGACTCAGAATTATTCATAGAAACACCATATCCGACGATTATCCATAAATTCTGACCATCCTGTATATCATTATTTTACGTCTTACTTTGAAACCCTGAACTGGACCTCTGCAAATAAAATCTTGGTGTTTTATATATGACTTTAATGAAATGGATAAGCCAGCCTTTACTCCAGCTGTCATTGCTCTTCTGGGATAAGTGTCGATGTTCTCATCGTCACCATAACCTTTCTCCAAAGACCATACTTTAGATTCGTACTCGATTATTAAGAAGTCTTTATTGTGGAATCTGAAAATTTTACATATGTAAATCTTAATTATCCATTAATGTGATAATATACATATACGTATATATATATATATATATATATATATATATATATATATATATACGCGGGTAGTTTGACAAGTAGTGAAAATGGAAAAGAAAAACGAATTTTTAAATACAAAATAATTTTTATTTTTCAATATACCAGGTCGGCTGAAAAGTCCCCGGTCTGACACATAGATGGCGTTACTGTTATTAAATCCATATGTTTTTTAAATAGTACTAACCTTCAAACAAAACGTGTCAAAATTTGACAGCAATCCGACCATTAGTTACTGAGATATTGCCTTAAGAGTGAAGCTACTTTTGTTATTTAAAAAAATGGAAAAAAAAGAATTTCGTGTGCTGATAAAGTACTGCTTTTTGAAGGGAAAAAATACCGTTGAAGCAAAAGCATGGCTTGATGAGGAGTTTCCGGACTCTGCGCTGGGCATGCGGAAGCTTTGTGCAAATTGGGTGCCGCGCGAGCTCACATTCAATCAAAAACAACAACGAGTTGATGATTCTGAGCTGTGTTTGAAGCTGTTAAATCGTAATAAAACCGAGTTTTTGCGTCGATATGTGACAATGGATGAAACATGGATTCATCACTACACTCCAGAGTCCAATCGACAGTCAGCCGAGTGGACTGCACGCGATGAACCGGCTCCAAAGCGTGGAAAGACGCAACAGTCAGCTGGAAAAGTTATGGCGTCAGTTTTTTGGGATGCGCATGGAATAATTTTCATAGATCTTAAAAAGGGCCAGTCCATCAACAGCGACTATTATACAGCGTTATTGGACCGTTTGAAGAACGAAATCGCAAAAAAACGGCCCCATATGAAGAAGAAGAAAGTGCTGTTTCACCAAGACAATGCACCGTATCACAAATCAATGAAAACAATGGCCAAATTAAGTGAATTGGATTTCGAATTACTTCCCCATCCACCGTACTCTCCAGATGTGGTCCCCAGCGACAATTTCCTGTTTGCAGATTTCAAGAGAATGCTCGCCGGGAAGAAATTTAGCAGGGATGACTAGGTGATCGCCGAAACTGAGGCCTATTTCGAGGCTAAAGACAATTCGTACTACAAAAATGGTATCGAAAAGTTGGAAGAACGCTATAATCGGTGTATCGCCCTCGTAGGCAACTATGTTGAATAATAAAATCGAATTTTGCCAAAAAACTGTGTTTTACTATGGTAGACCGGGGACTTTTCAGTTCGACTGTTATTCTCCTAAAAGAGCAATACATTTATTCCAACGATACTCCAATGCCCTTATGCCATCTCCAAAATGCGATTCCGGAAAGCTTGCAAAATACTCATTTACGAAGATGATAAGATCGTCGTTGGACGAAAACTTCTTTCTACCTAGTGTCGTTTTTAATTTTGGAAAAAGGTGGAAGTCGGAAAGGACTAGATCCGGCAAATAAGGCGCATGTGGTACTAATTGGAAATGCAACTCGTGGATTATGGACATCGCAACTATTCTGGTATACGAGGGAGCGTTGTCTTGGTGAAACAGAATCTTTTTCTTTGCCATTCCTGGCCGTTTAGCATGAATCTCAACATTTAATTTTTGTAGAAGTTCTACATAATATTGACCGTTTATTGTGGCACCTTTCTGAAGGTAATCAATGAGCGAAAGGCCCTTTGAATCCCAAAAAATTGATGCCATCACCTTGTTTGCCGATAAAGTGGTTTTCGCTTTCTTTGGAGGTGCAGAACCACGTTCTAACCATTGTTTCGACTGTTGTTTAGTTTCGGGTGTACAGTAGTGTATCCAAATTCCATCACAAGTAACAAATCGCCTACAAAAATCAATCGGATTCCGCTTATAAAGGTCCAAACACTCATTGGAAATGCACAAACGAGTGAACTTCTGATCAGTCGTAAACAATCGCGGCACTCATCTTGCCGAAAGCTTGGAAAGGCCCAATTCTTTCGTTAAAATGTGGTGTACGCGTTCTGTTGAAATGTTTACCATGTCTGCTACCTCTTTCACTTTGAGTCGTCGATCTTGCGTAATAATATTATGGATTTTTATAATCATTTCTTTAGAAGCCACTATTTTGGGTTCTCCAGAGCGCGCTTCATCAATACAGCTTGTTCTACCACGTTTAAATTCATTTACCCATCTAGTTATTGTGGCGGATGATGGAGCAGATTCACCTAATGTTTCCCGTAACTCATCTTTTATTTCGGTAGCTTTCATACCCCTAATTACGAAGTATTTAATCACCGAACGATACTCTGCTTTTTCCATTTTAACAAAACGACGTGTTGCTTCTTTTTCAATCAGCTGTCAAATAAACTAATCAACCAATTTATCTAAATATCGAAATGTAAACATATAAATAGGCAACCTAAATTACAGTGCATTTGTTTTACCAATTAGAGCGCCACCTATGTGTCATTCTCACTACTTGTCAAACTATCCTCGTACATACATACAACGGGTGAGGCAGAATAGCGCTCGATTTTAAAATGGATAAGAATGACCCTTTATCGATAGCCAGATTAGAAAACTGCCTGCCATGAATGGTCTAAACACCGACGCATTTAGTTGTAGGCAGTGGGCGTAGACTGCTAAAGCGTTTTATCAAAACAATAGTTCTTACAGATATATGCGTCGTGCTTTCCGTGCTCTTTTTTTAATTCATCAGCTAGTAAGAGTTGCAACCGGAAGAAGCCTACGTCGTTCTGTTTGGTGGCATATTATCAAACCGTAAATTTCCAACAGTGTGATAAGACGAACATTATCTTCCCCATCAGTTGCAAAAAATTTGCATTGTATAATCTCTCAGTGAAGCAGAGGATGGTAGTCGAAGAGGTGGAAAACATTTTGAAAATCTGATATCGTAAATTTGAATAGAGACTGTGGTTATATGATTTAATCAAAGAAAATAGATAAAACTCCTTTCTACAATAATGTTCGCATTCTGTACAACAACTAAATTGTCATTATCAGCAAATAATTAATCACAGTATCGCATCTGGATCCACGGCAAAAATCGCACAGAAACAAATCCGTGCCAGACATTTACCATCAAAAAACACACTCTTAACTCACTGGTATGAGTAATATTGTTTCCTGCTATTGAGGTTGCTGGGTGTAATTACTTAATTAATGTGAAGGTACATGTGTGTTTATTATTTATATCCCACGAGCAACATCATTTGTTGAATCTGAGACTTTATTTGAAACACTTGAGCATTACAAAACTTCAAAAATGTTTCAATATTCAGAGATTCCAGTAATCAGGACAATAATCCCGAATTTAATGATAACTATAAATTGGTTCTAGCCGAATTTATTGATTTCCGTAATCTTACACATTGCAATCATGTTGTTAATAACAATGGCCACTTACTGGATCTTCCTCTTGTAGAAGGAGATGCACATCATCCTGCACTTAGTGTCACTGTTCCTATTGATAATATACTTCGTATTAGTTTCCCAGCAAATTCGATGAATGGTTTTAACTTCAGGAAAGCGAATTTTCACAAGGTTTATAATACACTAACACGTGTAGATTGATCTTTTTTGATGGCGCTTGATGGTATTAATTCCGCATGTAGTCGATTTTACAAAGTTTTATACTGTGTTTGAAAGCTGTATACCGAAACATAAAACTAAGAAGTCGGATTACTCTACGTGGCTTCACAGAAACATTATTAAGAATATTATAAAAAAAGACCTGTTATCTTAAACGTTTTAAAAAATCAGGCCAGATAACTTGTCAGACATAATTAAATATTAAGCTTAGATCCCAGATTAGGGAAGAGATCAAAAGCATAATGTATTTAGCAAATTTTGAACACTCTGCAGAGAACTTTTGAGCTTTTATTTAAATAAAACGCGGCATTTCTAGGATTTCAGGATGTCTGCACTACGACGTCATTGTAAACACATAATGTATTCACAGAGTATTGTCACTGCATTTGAAAAATATTTTAGTAGTGTTTGCTCCAATGAACAATGCAACGGTTTCGCAGACTTTTCAGAAGGTTGAGCATTTGTGAATTTTTTACTCTAATGGAGCTCGAAGCTTTAGAAAACTTAAAAGCGACATGACCTTGAATCCTGGTATTCTGAGCTTTTTAAAAAAGGATATTAATATAAGAATTAATAATCTTTAATTTAGCATTAAAGACTTCATAGTTTTTCGAAGCATGTAACATATCTAAGGTACATACGTTCTGTTCTTAAAAACGATACGCCTTCTGATATTAAAAATTGCAGACCAATTTCATTTTTATCCAACTTTGCTAAGGTATTTGAAAGAGCTATTTATTCATAAATCTACCCTGCAGTTAGGTGTTATATCACCATTTCATACCGTTTTATGAAGATTCAGTGTATCCAATTTAACTTAAATTGCTATAGGCAACTTGATGTGCTATATACAGAAATATCAATAAATCATCATATATTGATAAATTAAAAGTTTTCGGTTTCTCTATGTCTCTATTAACATCTTTCTGAACACATCTTTTGAGCAGACCACAATATGTAACGTATAATAGGTTCTTGTCTCGCGCGTTCTCTATACATATTCAGGTGTTCCCCAGATATCTTGTCGGGGCCCAATATTTGTTATTACCATTTCTTAATAATCCTCTTAACTCAGTCGACTGCTGTCGCTGTGCCTTTGCTGATGATCTAAAAATTTTTAGTTATTGGATCAATAAATTAATTCATGTAATAAACCACGAAGCTAACAAACTCAAGATGAACGTAAATAAGTTTAACGTTATCAGTTTCACCAGAAAATTACACCCGATCACATACATTTACACGTATAACAGAGTTAAATCGTTGTTGGTTTCATTAAAAACCTGGCTGTTTTGAGAGCAAATTCGAATTAAATCAATTGCGACGTTAGTTATTAAATATTGGATTCCTCATTAATCGTAATTCAAAATCTTTCACCAACACAACTACACCTAAACATTGTATTACTTTTACGTCAGAGCGAGACTAGATTAAGTTATTTTAATTTGGTAGCTATGTTACGAAATCTATAAAATAATGCTGAAGCAAATTGGTCGTCGATTTCTAAAGTCCTTCAGATCGTATTCAGAATTTGTTTCGTACGGCTATTTGGCCATAGTTTTCCAAGTGCGACCCTGTTTAATTATCTGCTGATGATGACAACTTAGCTGTAGAAGTGCGTATGCAGAATACGAAAATTAATGTGGAAAGGAATTTTATATCAACCTTCAATGACTAAGTTAATCAACCACAGACTCCATCAAAATTACCTCCAATTTCTGAAGTATTTGTGTTTTAAAACTGAGGGCACATATCCTATAAGAGGTTAGTTACAACAATGATATATTACTATATATGCATAGTATGTTGTTCGTGGAAACAGGGCATAAAAACTGAACGGTATTAAATTTTTGTAAGTGCATAACAATATCGATTGTATTGATTTAGTTTCACAATTGTCTTTTCTCGTGCCTCGAAAACTACTTTTTTGCTTACCAAAGCTAACACAAACATAGTTTACGCATCTCCCTTTTTCACAATATCTAGTAATTTCAGTGAAGTTTCTGACATGTGCGATATTCGTAAATTTTATGTAACTTAGCGAAGTCATTGAGAAAGTTATTTTACGGTTCTTGCAAGATTTGCGAAATATATTTAGTTTTATTTTCATTATGAATTTATTTATTATTTGTTACTTATTTTATTTATTATGTTGGAGTTATATTTAATATATTACTAAGTGTTTGTCTGATTACGAGGGTGGTCCCTTATATACCCAGCCTGACCTAGAGATAGCGGTAATTGTTTAAAAAATATCACTGTATTAGAAAGTACACAATCTGTAAAGCAGATGTTTCAAGTTTGAAGACACCACATTGTTTGGCAGCCGTCAATAGTGAACGTTTTCGATGAATTTGTAAAAATGGAGAAAATTGGTCATCGTTACGTGATACAATGCTTTTATTTGAAAGGCCTCAGCCCAAACGATAGAAAAGCTGAACTGGATTCTACTCTGAGTGAGTCTGCTCCTTCATTTACAACAATGAAATATTGGATAGCAGAGTGTAAGCGAGGCTGTACTTGCTGCCAAGACGAGCGTCGCAGTGGTCGACCAAATGAGGTGGCGACTCCAGAAATGGTGAAGAAAATCCACGAAGCGGTATTAGATGATCGTCGACTGAAAGTGTGCGAGCTAGCAGACATAGTAGGCATTTCAAAAAGTGCTGTGCATTGCATATTATCTGAAAATTTGGACATGAGAAAGCTGGGTGCAAGATGGGTGAGGCGTTTGCTCACACTCGAGCAAAAACAGTGTCATGAAGATGTTTCAATTGAGTGTTTAGCGAAGTTTCACAGCAACAAAACAAAATTTTTGCGCCGTTTCATAACCATGAATGAAACATGGGTCCATCACTTCACACCCGAGACAAAAGAAGAATCAAAACAATGGACTCAAAAGGAAGAACCGGCTTCAAAGAAGGCGAAGACCGTTTCATCTGCAGGCAAGGTCATGGCATCGGTTTTTTTGGGATCGCGTGAAATAATTTTCATTGACTATCTTGAAAATGGAAAACTATCAACGGCGAGTATTATGTGAACTTATTGCAACGTTCGAGCGATGAAGAAGTGTTGTTTCATCAAGACAATCTATCAGCTCACAAAGCCGTTACTGCGATGGCCAAGTATCGAACTTATTGAACATCGCTGGGAAAAGTGTATAGATCTGAAAGGAAATTATGTTGAAAAATAAATATATTTCTTTCCAAAATTTTTTTGTTTTCTTTGTTGAGTCGGATACTTCTGGGACCACCCTCGTGTACATTTGTTCTGTTGTTGGAATATGCAATTCTGTTGGACATTAAATGAATAAATAAAGAAATAAAGATAAAGCATACTGAAATAATATTGTTAGAGTAGTACAAATATGTAAATTATGATGGTATATGTTATATATTAGTACCTAAGTACCACTAAACTTCTATACTTACACTTCATTAGTGTATATCTCATCTCTGTCTAGCATGTTGAAGGTGAAACAAATACCTTCCTCACTGAGCATAGGATGAAATAATGTCTTGCAAGATTCGTTTTGTGACTGCCAGGAACATCCCCAAAATGTCTCGTCGAAAGTAGGTGCTACCTGTAATCAACTTTGACTTAACTGAAAAATTAGATTTTAAAAGTGTAACTTACTTCGGAATAGAAGTTAACTACGTCTAAATCGGTTATAGGTCGTCCTGATTTGTGCAAATGGGGATCACATAATAAAGAAATGTCTTCGAAATTGTGTCTCCTAAAATATTTTCATTATGCTATCTGATTCATATAGAAATAAACTATTTTTACAAGAATGTACGCTAGTTGTTTATTTTAATCAGGAAACTGCATAACGCACGTACCAATAATGTGGATGTGACACTTCGTCAATATTTAAAAATTATTTTTTCATAGAGATCGATGTTTCCAATGAGAAATTTATTTACTTTAACATATGGTTGATTGGCCTAGCTAAACTACAGCATATTTCTCTAGAAAACTCTTGTGTCTTACAAAACATATTTAGAAATTAATTGCCTTTCTAAAACTTATCTTAATATTAAATTTAATTTAGTTATCAGTAAATTTTATTTATAATTATGATTACGTTTCAAACTTTTACAATTTTCATTAATTGCACTCCCTTTTGTAATTATTTCTTAATTTTGGTGTGCTCTTTATACATTGGTCAATTCCTACTTCACCACAATAATCATCCTTCACCCCATCGATTCCTTTCAAAGGCTCGATAAACGACAAAATAGAGTTAACATTTCATTATTTCTCACTTCGCATACTGCTTTTGCGTTGTTTGACGCTTCTGTGTATTGAGTTTGCGGCATATATAAGTTCCTTACATAAAAAATCTCTCAAGTATATAATTTTATCACAATTTTTGCGTTTACTATTTGAATATATGTTCTAATCCCCTAAGTGAAATTATTCTTCACGCCAAGCAAAACAAATTTTAGGTGAAATTGAATTTGTTCCCAAGAAATAACTTTTAGAATGAAATGCGTGTTTTAATAGGAAAGTACATTGCTTGCTCATATTTTTTAATTGCCTAACATACGGATAAAGTGAGTAATTTGAAAGTGAACCACGAGTTAGGTATAAAATTATTGTTGACAACTCAGATTCGAAAATTCGTTATCGATGATTAATATCAGAAGTATGTAGTAGAGGCAATCTAAATAGTCTGTTGCCAACTGCGAACAGATACACTGCTCACCGATAGGACTCTCTATTGTTAGAATAATGCAGGAAGAAGGATGCTGGGGAAATCAGAAATTCATATTTAATTTTAATTGTTCTTTACTTTTTATTACTAATATTTCGCGTTTAAATTTCATGCTTCGTCAGGGCCAAAATATCGATAATAGTTGTTAAAAATTAACAACAAAGTACGATACTTTAAAATCTGAAAATAAGGAGAGAAATCGTGATGAAAGGTTTATATTTTACATCAATTACGAACTCTATGAATTGAGTATTCTATTGTAAACAAAGCATGCAATGATGAAAGGCTGTTTACGTAATATTCTTCCGTTATGTCCGACTTTTTTTCAAATTCTCTTTATGTTTTCTTAATTTACTTTCTTTCTAGTTTCAAATTCCATATGTATGGCTATACTCAATGCACTTACATATCTATGAGTTTTAACTCATTGCACTTGTAACAGTTCTCTAATCGTGCTCGTTTAAAATTTTTGGACGCCTATTTTTCGATTTCAAGATATTTTGATTAATTTTTTCAATTTGCGACGCAGAACACGCTTTTTCGATAAATTTGATTATTTGAGCTACGGTTTTTTTTTCTCCGTATAGTGCTGTTAACTGGAGCATATTTCCAGACATGTGCTTTCTTTTACAACTCATCTTTGTAAAAGCATCAACTGCTTATTTTTAACAAATACGTGATACTATGATGAGAATTTAAATTTTCTTCCAAATTCTTCTTTCTAAAATTCTAAATTTATGACTTACAATATGAAAATATCTTATAAAAATGGAGTGTACCATAAGTTTTGTGATATATAATGTTATGAATATTTAGCACATATAGATATAACGTGAAATTTGTCATATTGTTGAAGCTACATCTGTTGAATTGGCTGTCATTTATTTGGTCTGTTTTGCCAAATTACCATGGATGGATATAGCAGTGTTCTATTCGAGCAACGTTCCGCGCGCTTCGTCAATTTACGGTCGTCATAATCGTCCTACCGAGAGGACTATTCGGAGTTTGGTGGATAAATTTGAGTCCACTGGTTCAGTAAACAAGGATACAACACGCCGCTGTCCGTGAAAGTATGCAGGAGAATCCGAGGCAGTCGATTTCGATTCGTTCACAAGAACTCGGTCTTTCGCAGACTACAACTTGGCGAATTTTGCGTCATGACTTGGGCCTGCACTCATACAAAATTCAACTGATCCAGGAGCTGAAAGTAAACAACCATAGACAGCGACGTATGTTCAGTGAATGGACCCTGGAGCAGTTGGAAATTGACTTTAAAAAAATCATCTTCAGCGATGAGACCCATTTCTGGATGAATGGGTACGTCAACAACAAAATTGTCGAATTTGGGACGATACCAATCTACGTAAGATCCAAGAGCGTCCAATGCATCCCGAAAAAGTCACTGTTTGGTGTGGATTTTGCGCTGGTGGCGTCGTCGGTCCATATTTCTTTGAGAACGACGTTAGTCAGGACATCAACGTCAACGGCGAACGCTATAGGTTGATGATTATCAACTTTTTTTTGACCTGGATTGGATGATGTGGACACCAACGATATGTGATTTCAACAGAACGTGTCACACAGCTCATGCCACATTGGAGATTCTGCACGAGCGATTTGAGGACATGGTCATCTCACGTGGAGGGGATGGCCAGCGAGATCGTGCAATTTGACCTTGTTAGACTTTTTCTTGTAGAGTTTGCTTATGCCACAGATCTATGTGAATAAGCCACAAACCACAGCGGCCCTCGAAGCCAACATAACCTATGCCATCATTCAAATTCAGTCTGATTTATGCGCCAGAGTCATGGAAAACTGGACATTTCGGATGCGCGCCACCCAGCGAAGCCGCGACGAACATTTGCACGATGTTATATTCCACACATAATGGCATCAATAGATCTTTCAAACAAATAGCAAATTTCGATATCTCACACACATTTAAATTCAAAGATATGAAGCGCTTAATGAAAGACCCGTTATATTCAAGATAAATGTAAACATCTTATGGAGTGCTTAGAAATTAATCGATGTAACAAATTATTTAAATTACCATTTTTCACTTCGCTTATTCAAAGCATGTATAGGTTATTTGTTTTTTTTTGTGGTGAGTGACCAACTAGGTCGTAAATATTTTTAATATGTCACGATCACAAGAGCGAGGGTGTGTATTTAGTGTGCCTTATAAGTAAATTCCACTTCCTTTTTGAATTAAACCTCCACATTTCGCAAAAGGGAAAGCAATATTGCTCTTAATCCTTAGAGAACATGTAAAGCAGTTTGAATAAACAATTACCAAAAGAAAGTTAAAAAAAACGAGATGAAATTTTCAAAATGAATCATATTTCATGCATTTTCATATAAAATATTATAACTTAGTTGTGCAATTTGCATATATAAGCCATTTAAATTACAATTCACATTAAAAACGTTTGGCTAGGCTATTGCCAATATTTAAAAAATTATATAAATTTAAGTTAAACAGGTTGATTAGTTGTTAAGTGCAGATATTAACTTCTTGAAACGTTGTAAAAGCAGAAATATTTTTTCAAAAACAGTTTGTGTGGCACTTGCTTTGTGATTTATTCTATATAGCATTACTACGAGTCCATGTTCGACACTGTACTTAATTTCTGCTCAGAATGGTAACTTAGTTAATGTAACGACTTCCATGTAATTTTTTATTCAAACTGCTTTACATATTCTCTAAGAATTATGCAGCAAACTTGTATGTAACGTTCACGGCATTTCATGCGAAATTCTGGGATTGTTTTATTCAAAGAGAGTGAGGAAGTGGAATTTATATATTCTAACCATTATTATTGCAGTAGTAGTGGAAATTCGCGTAAAATATATAAACCGACCATTATAATCGACAATGTTTCGCCATTTTTTTGGTATCATCCATCAGTGAAAAACTTCAGTGGTTTCTCAACAACAAAATCAACAAGTTCTTTCTCATCAACACAACAAATCATTAAGAGAGTTTCAGAGATCGAAACAGATGATGGTCAGAGTTGCTATATCCGGACTGTAAGGTGGGTTCATCAAAACTTCCCAACAAAACTCTCTCAATTTTTGACGGGTCATAAAAGAAGTGTGTGGTCGGGAGTTGTCATGATGGAAGACAACACATTTCATATTAATCAATTCGGGCCGTTTTTAATCGCCTGGCGTAATCTCTCTTTGTGCAATAAAGAATCAATCGTCTGACCAGTTGGAAGTAGCTTGTAGTTTTCCAGTCCCACCATACACACAGCATCACTTTTTTTGGCGTCAATGTTGGCTTAGCGAACGCTTGTGACGGCTCACCATCCTTTATCCACGATCTTTTACGCTTCCGATTATCGTAAATCCATTTTTCATCTCCGGTTATTAAACGTTTCAGAAACGGCTCGATTTCATTCCGTTTCAGCAGCGCATCGCAGATGTTAATTCGGTCCATCATGTTTTTCACGCTCAACTCATTAGAACCCATACGTCAAGTTTTTTTTGTAACCAGCTTTGTGTAAATGATTCAAAACAGTTTTGTGGTCAATGCCTAGCTCCATGCCAATATCGACACTGCCGATATGCTTATCTTGTTGGACTTTTTCAAGAATTTCATCAGATTTTTCAGTGATTGGACGATCGCAGCGTGACTCATCTTTCACATTGAAATTTCCAGAACGAAAGCGAGCGAACCATTTCCGCGCAACAGATTTCGATAAAGTACCTTCACCGTACACAGCACAAATTTTATCACAAGCCTGCGCAGCGTTCTTCCCCTTATCATAATAATATTGCAGAATATAGCGAAATTTCTCATTATTCTTCTCCATTTTCAAGTGCGAATAACTTTCCAACCACTGCACCGATTACAATGTTTCTAAAAACGTTCGGAAGGTCATCTAAAAAACGAGCCCTCGGTGGTGTCGCTGTGACTTGTTGTTCTTTAGTTATCGGCAACCAATGCCATCTATCGGGAAAAACGCCACGAACTTTTTCCCAGACCCAATATAATACCCAATTACGCAGACAAAGTGTAGATATTAATGTTCATACACAATTGGCAGCAGCTTTAGCCAATGATATAGAAGGTGAACGAACTGAAGATGAAATCGATTCATTCATAGACCATATTGACAATCATGATATGGATTACGTGCCCAATGACGAAGCGTCTGATATTGAAGTGGAAATCAAACAAACGATATTTTTGGTGGTGACAAAAAAGAAGAGAAAGAAATGCATGCTGGAAGTCAACAACGAAGAGAAAGAAAAGAAGAATGGTGTCTGTCTTATCTTTCGTCTCATTTTGAATTTCATGAAAACTTTGTTTCAATTTGCAACTACGCGCAAAAAGTTAGATGTGATGGTATTGGCTATACTTTGCATTTGCAAAGAAGTTGATGGATTCGACAAATCTTATGCAAGACGGAATTTCCTCTCCACTTTATATAAATCATTAGTTCTCCCAAAAAATGAAAATCGAATGAACAACTTTTACATTGTCAAGCAATTTACTACTTATTTGGCGATTGAATCGTGGTATTACAGGCGTTCTTGTGAAAACGTAATGCACTTTATCTAATTTCATTAGTTTTCGTGTCCTTGTTCCATTTGAGATTCGAGTAGAAATATTTGAAAGGAAAGCGACCCTAATCAATCGAGTAGATTGTAAGCTTTCTATACAGAGAAGTGATAAGACACGCCGAAAAACTCGTATCTTTTGTGCAAAATGTTCAGGCCCAGTATACTAACAACACTCTAAAGTAGATTATATTTGTTTTAGTTGCATGAATGATAATTTATAATAAAATTCGTATCGTACTTCACAGTAAAACTCTGATTACCTTAAAAAGTTTTTAAAAAATATTGTTACATGAGCGGTAGTTCAATATATGCGAAAGCCACAGAAAACCAGAAAAAAATGAATATGTATACCTGCGTGACATGTAAATATAAAGTATCACCAAAAACGTAATATTTCCGTACAAATATATGAAAATATAAAGGCTCTGGCCAGGCCCCATGAGGCACCAATTTCAAAATCCGAATATGTGCCAAGCAGAGAGTTAAACTTCATTGACCGAAAGTCGTAACTACTTCCATGTAAGATTAAGCTATTTAGTGCAGGTATTAATTTCTCGAAATGGTGTAAAAATAGCAAGAGTGTTCCTGTGCTTAATTTCTACTAGGGATGACAATTTACTTGTCGAAACACAGTTTCAACGTAATTTGCAGTCGAAGGAAACGATAACATCTAAAAATTAAAATTTGGTATCAAATTTCAAAAGCAACTTTGATATATGAGAGCGGGTCACTGACACTTACCGAGAGAAATCGAAACGATATAAATATACTCAATGACATTAGAAGTGTTACACCTAGAAGGAATAGTTTCCTGGACGTGATTTTTTGGTAATGTGATAAGCTTAAGTCAAGAATGAAACGATCAGATTTCCAAGAAATTTTATTAACATTAATTTGAAAAAAAATCAATAATGTGTTTGGCGACCCCGTAGCTGTAGACACTCCTGTACACGTCTAGGCATCGACAAAATAAGATAGTCGATGTCTGCTTGTGGCACCTCGTTCCATAGCAACTTGAACTTGGTGGATTAACTGTGCCAGAGTTTGTGGAGGATGGTTCAAATTGGTTTTTCCCCATTATGTCCCACACATGTTCGATGGGATTTAAATCCGGTGAACGGGGTGGCCACGGCAAAACACTGCAATGACGGTAATGCGTGTGTGTAGGGTGTGGACAGAAGAAGGTAGAGGAACACGAAACAGACCAACAGGTCAACCGAGGCGTACCGCAGAGCGTCAAGACAGGCACTTCAGACTACTAGCTCTGCGAGACCGTTTTGCTACTACGCGCCAACTCTGTGACCAATGGTTTGGTGTAGAAGGTCGCATTGTCAGTATGCGAACATTATATCGCCGCATTCGAGCTTTTGGACTTGCTTCATACCGTCCACGATTAGTCCTTCCTTTGACTGCAGAACATCGTCGTCAACGTTTGGACTGGTGCAGAGAACGGCAGCATTGGGAAGCAGAATGGCATAATGTCGTATTCAGCGACGAATCGCGATTCTGCCTAGGCATGCATGATGGCCGTCAGAGGGTATATCGTGGAGAGCGACGTGATATTGGATCTGCTGTTGAGAGGCATGTGCACAGGACTGTTGGAGTAATGGTTTGGGGGGCTATTGCATATGGAAGCCGATCACCTCTTCTGTTTATTCGGGGCAGTATGACAGCTGCGCGTTATGTTGAAGACGTCCTACAAACCACTTTATTGCCTTATCTAGATGGCCGTTCACACGTCCTTTTTCAGCAAGACAACGCGCGTCCACATATTGCTCGTCGTACTATGGACTTTCTACGAGAAGCTGGCGTTAATGTTTTGCCGTGGCGACCCCGTTCACCGGATTTAAATCCCATCGAACATGTGTGGGACATAATGAGAAGACTGACCAATTTGAACCATCCTCCACAAACTCTGGCACAGTTAATCCACCAAGTTCAAGTTGCTTGGAACGAGGTGCCACAAGCAGACATCGACCATCTTATTTTGTCGATGCCTAGACGTGTACAGGAGTGTCTACAGCTACGGGGTCGCCAAACACATTATTGATTTTTTTTCAAATTAATGTTAATAAAATTTCTTGGAAATCTGATCATTTCATTCTTGACTTAAGCTTAAATTACCAAAAAATCACGTCCAGGAAACTATTCCTTCTAGGTGTAACACTTCTAATGTCATTGAGTATATAAAACGATGTAGAAATCATAAAGAATAAAATATGAAGTATAAAATACAATGAACAACTGAAAATAAAAGCTACAAAAACAAAAATAGAACAACGGCAATTGGGATGGTTGGGATATATTTTCAGTATATCTGAAGAAAGATCAGTAGAAGAATAAGAACATTTTTTTTCAGATAATTTACCAAAAATAAAACTCATTTCTGTATATATACGATTATATGAAACCAATCGTTCAATAGTAGTTCATTCTTTTGAATTCAGAGCTAATTAAGTGCACTTTGATGCATATAATACTAAAAGTGCATTAAAACAAAAATTGAGATTAATTTAGTAATGAGGAAAACATATTCGTGTTTCAATCGAAGAATAAAAGTAATCACAAATTTATTATTTTATTATTTCCGATGTTCTAATCATGTATCAAGTTCGGGTAATAGTTTAGTGACATCTGCTGTTTTTGTATATAAAAGTCCTACTATGCAATTGCTGTAACAGATATGTCTTACGTTACCAACAATCCCAAAGTGTAGATGATCATTATTTGGCACTAACTAATGCGGGAAGACAGTCTTTATTTAGGAAAAAATGTCAATTAACAATTCGTCAGGACCTTCCGAGCTAACCAAGAAATACATAAATATTAGTCAAAGAACAATTAGAAACAGATTGGGCGAACACTGAGCACAAGAAAATTCCAGCAAAAATTTATCCGACGTATTATTTACTAATGGTTTTTTATCTACAAATGGTCTTTTCTGGTCAAAGACCGTATTACACAGCACACAGTGAAACGCCGGTACTTTAAACGTAAAATTAGAAAGAAAGATTGCAAATGGTACCCAAACTCTAATCCAATTGAAAGTGTTTAGACTCTTATGAAGCGGAAATCTCACGGAAAACATATGTATATATATATATACATATATATATATAATCGCTGTAAGACTATTTTTAAAAATAATGGAGACTGGACGCCATATTAAATATTAGGATATTAGAATATACGTGGAATGTCTTTTAAGTTATGCATAGTGGGACGTAGAGGGCGCCACTAATCAAATGTCAGTACTAAAAATTAACTCCCATCTTTAGTTAAGCCAAATCTAAAGTTTTAGCGCGATACATGTAGTGTTGTAGTTATAACGAACTGCCAAAATTGACAAGTTAGTTGAAAAATGGAATTAAACCGAGATTTCGCGGCATAATTTTTAATAATTTTCGAAGACATGTCTCAATTAAAATTCCTCGCCGAGTTGGTTTCTATTTTCGGCATTGAAGCACTACATCAGTCAACAATTTATCGTTGGTATGGAGAATTTAAACGTGGACGGATTAGCCTTAGCGACGATCCAACAGCAGTTTCACCAAAAACGGAAATCACTCAAGAAAACGTCGATACTGTACGCAGGATCGTCAGCAAAGATCTACATGTGACATATCACCAGATCGAAGCATTATTGGGAATTTCAAAGACCTCAATTCAAAAAATTTCGCATAAAGATTTATGTATAAAAAAATTAGTTTCCCGTTGGATACCGCATCTGTTAACCGAAGAAAAGAAAGCAGCTAGGGTGAATTGAAGTCAAAAAACTCTAGATCGCTTCAACGCCGAGAACTCTAAAAACGTGTACAACATTGTTAGTGGTGATGAATGTTGAATTTACTCATACGAGTCAGAAAATAAACGCCAGTCGTCTGTTTGAGTGTTCCCAGGTGAAGAAAAGCTAACGAAAGTCATCGGTTCTCGAAGTGTCTCGAAGTCTCCAAAAAGTTGATCGTGACATTTATCTTAAATGCAGGTCATGCAAGAACAATTCCTCTACAAGATCAAAGAACTGTTACTGCCGATTGGTATACAACCATTTGTTTGCCGCAAGTCATCGCTAAGTTTCGAAAAACCAACCTCGAGCGACGAATAATCCTCCACCAAGACAATACAAGTTCGCACACAGCACGAAAGACAATTGAATTTTTAAGGCAACAAAACGTCGAATTGTTGAACCATCGCCCATATAGTTCGGACCTAAGTCCCAACGATTTCTTTACTTTTTCGAAAATCAAGAACCAGTCGTCAGAAGAAGCAGTCGATGCCTTCAAAAACGCAATTTTGATTGTACCAACAAATGAGTGGAACAACTGCTTCCAGAATTGGTTCCAGTGCATGCAAAAGTGCATTAATACCTCGAAAACAATGAAGTCTTTAAAAGCTATCTCCTGTTTTATTCCAGTTTTATATACAAAACTTAAAAGACAACTCACGTAAGATATATTTTGTAACAATACGCTTATTTTTCCTATTATTTCTATTGGTATAAATATTAGCATGTCTTCTACCACTTAAAACTAGATATCAAAATACTTCTACACCAATTACATACAATTTGATACACCGACTTTTCTTTAATCCATGGGCTATACTCAAAGCGACTATTAACACAACCTAAATTAATTTTCAAACTAACACATACAATTTTTTTTGCTCAAATTTCATGACGGAGTCTATGGAAAGGTGATAATCCAACCACCCAATATCCAAGTTATAACATTCTTACTCGATTTACTGGAAATGCTCTCTTTCACCACTGTGTTACTTCTAAATATTATATACGAGGCAGCGTTTTTATATTCGCGGAATGAGCGGGTTGTAGAGGGGTGAGTAGGCACATTGGGGGCGTAGCCTATGCAGCGACTCATGATTAGTATAAATACGAAGTTTTATTGTTATTAGACAGTTAGTCTTTGAGCTATCGTCAACGAAGTAACATAATCAGGAGTGAAAAGTGAAATATGGAAAAAATCGAATATCGTGCCGTTATAAAGTTCCTTACCAGGCAAGGAAAATCAGTCGCGACCATAATGAATGAGATGAGAAAAACCATGATGTACAAGTGGCATAGTTTATTTAAACAAGGAAGGGAATCCCTTGAAGACGACCCGAGGCCGGGCAGGAGCATTGAGGTGACCACTTATCCAAAAAGTTGAACAAATTGTACTCGAAGATGCTCGACTAAAGAAGAAACAACTCGCAGAAATGGTTGGAGTATCCGATACAACAATTTTTAAAATCCTACACGATCATCTCGGCATGTCTAAGGTCAGCGCAAGATGGGTGCCGAGAATGCTCACGCCGCCGCAAAAACAACAGCGCGTAGAGTGTTCGCGTGCATTTTCGGACCTCCGTAATGAAGACAAGGATGGTGTATTGAGTGGAATTGTTACTGGAGACGAAACTTGGGTTCATCATTATGAACCTGAGTCCAAACAAGACTCCATGCAGTGGCATAAAAAGGGCACAGCACCTCCCAAGAAATTTAAAGTGTCACAATCAGCTGGGAAACTCATGGCAACAGTATTTTGGGACTCGGAAGGAATATTGTTGATTGATTATAAAGATAAAGGTGTTTCTATAACCGGAGAATATTACGCTTCAATATTAGAGCGACTAAAAGAAGCCATTAAAGAGAAAAGACGGGGAAAATTGACAAAAGGTGTTCTGCTTTTGCACGACAACGCGCCCGTCCACAAGAGCCGCGTTGCGTTAGCTGCCCTGCATAAGGTGGGCTTCGAAATTGTGAATCACCCACCCTACAGCCCAGACCTGGCCCCGAGTGATTATTACCTGTTTCCGAAAATGAAAAAAGAGCTGCGGGATAAAAAATTTACTGCCGATGATGAAGTCAAGGAGGCAGTTTCGGCGTACTTTGCAGATAAAGAGAAATAATTTTTTTATGAGGGTATAAATAAATTAATTGAAAGATGTGAAAAATGTATCCGTCTTGCAGGTGAATATATTGAAAAAGAAAAATAATTTGGTTTTTTTATTTCCACCCCTTGTCCCCCATTCCGCGAATATAAAAACGCTCCCTCGTAGAAAGCTATTTGTAAGAAATGTATAAAATCTTATTGTAACATGCACCTAAAGATACCGTGAGTCGAAATGTATTTAAAAATTATAATTCGTTAAATTATACCAAGTGTTTTAGTGTTAATTGTATTTATATATTGTTTCATCATAATTTATTCCCTATTCTTCCTCTCGAGTAAGCACATGAAATATGCGTAATTTACAATAGCATGTAATAAATATCAAATAACTTAAGATAGCGAAGTAATTAGAATAATAATAAATCCCCTCATGGTATTAGCAGATCTTGTGTTAGACATAAGATCGTTGTTTTTATCTGTCAGCATTCACCTTAAACTTGAAGGAAAACCTTTTATCGACCAATGTGGTCATTGAAAGAAAAATTTGAGATAATCTTGCTAGTTGTGGAAATTACTTTTGAAGAACTATAAGAAAATAGAATAAATCAAGAACGATATACCTCGAAATATTGCAAGTATTGGTACTAGTTCTACAAATAATATAAGAACACGGCAACATCATTTGTATGGTAATACATATAGTAAACGATAAAACGCCGAACTAACTATTATGGTCTCTACGAGTTCACAAAACAACGTCCCTTCCGACACTGTAGTATAGATCCGGAATATCACTGTTAGGCAAAGAACAAGGCAAGAAAATGCAGGCAAAAATAGCAAGACTGAAACTAATAACCAAGATAAACTAGGTAGAGTAGTTCTTTTTTTATCCCTAAGGATAAAATCGTTTGAGCAGCAGATTGTAGAAAACGCTCTAAAATAATTTGGATAAGTCAGAATGTCGACACCCAGATTAGTGAAAAGGGTATGTCAACACGCAGATTAGTGAAAAGGGTATAGACAATGGGAAGGACAAGAAAGAAGAAAAGAGACTGATCCAGGAAAAATTTACCTTAATAAAAACCTAACCGGCGGAGGACTAAACTAGAGAGTTGCGCAGGAAGTAACCAAGGATAGAACAATATGGAGTCGGATAATGAAAGTCAACTTCTTTTCTCAGCCTATGCTATTATTGGACACACTGGTAATTGTGTCAATTATGATGGTGATGGACTCTAAAAAAATGCAAGTGACAAAAGCTCAGAATAAGCTAGTTAGAGGAATTACACAGCGAATTAGGAAGAAAAGGTCTAAATGAATAACAAAGAAGAGTGGTGATTGAAAATTGGAAGGCGTCGTAAAACTTTATAAGGGAATATCTATATATTTGAACATCGAATTAATTACTTTACAGTTATAGTTCCAAAAACTATAGAGTAATTAGCTAGTTAATAGTCATGAAATGTGATTAGTTAATTACTTTATCAGTCATAACAGGAAAAAAAATGCATGGTTATTCAGCAAAGTATAATGCGTTAAGAAAAATGGAAAAGACAGAGGGTGCATTAGATGAAGATTTGCGTGTTTCCTTTAAAGATTAATGCGAAAGTTGCCTTAATTCTTTGTATCCACTTCTAATTCAAATTTCTTGCTATTGGAGTATCCGAAAAAAACTAATATACTTAAATAATCGTAAATAAATTTGGGTTAAAAGATTTATAATCTTGCTTGTTTCATTACCTGTGTTCGATTAAACAAGTCATTTACCCGTCTTTTAATATTATAAACAAATAATCAAGAAAGAACTACATACTTTTCTACAACACTTCGTTTTTGATCTCCCAAATATTGAAAACCATCCAAAGTAGTGACACTTGAATAATCAGAAAAATAGTCCTTCAAATTACTCCAGGTCGATGGATATTTCTTCTTTGGTTTGTATAATGAATTGTCCACTAAATTAATGGATTTCATCGGTTCATTATCGACGTCGCTTTTGCTCATTTTTGTTATGTTCAATGTGCTAGAAAGCAAGTTAACGCAATGAGTAAACGATATGCATTAACTAAAAACTCACTGAAAGTTTTACGAGTATTTATATAACTTTTTAATGAATCATATTTCTACAATATCATATTAATTAAAATTCGTCTATTTACATTCATTACGTCATTTGGTTAATTATTTATCCTGAAAATTAATATCTGTTTATTGGTATTGACCCGCCCTGTCTCAAAAGGGTTGGCGTCTACTATCTAGGAAACAATTTCGCGTTAGGTATAGCACTGTCATTACTCAATTTGAACACACCTTTGTACACATGTTGTTCGTTATATTCGCCAATGAATAAGGTGAAACAAAGGTATATTTAAATTATCTAGAATCTATTGAAATATAGTAGGCGCCGGTTTTTGTGATCACGTTTGGCAATTAAATTTTGAATTTAACAAGCGATAATACTAATAATCTGAGTCAGAAGTCAAAGTACATGCATACGTGGCTACAGAATCTGTATACAAACACAATATACATACATAATACGAGGGTGGTGCCAGAACTACCCGACCCAACAAAGAAAACACAAAAATTTTGGAAAGGAGTATATTTATTTTTCAACATAATCTCCTTTCAGCTCTATACACTTCCCAGCGATGTTCAATAAGTTCCATACCCTTTATATAATATGACCTGTCTTGCTCCTCAAAATAGCCACTAACTGCCGACATCACTTCTTCATCGTTGGAAAATCTTTGACCACTGGGCAATTTTTTCAAGTTTGGGAACAGAAAATAATCCGAGGAGAGCTAAATCTGGCGAATAGGGTGCATGAGGTAGTAATTCAAACTTTAATTCATTAATTTTGGTCATTGCAATAACGACTTTGTTAGCTGGTGCATTGTCTTGATGAAACAACACTTTCTTCTTAGCCAAATGCGACCGTTTTGCTTTATTTCTTCGCTCAAACGTTGCAATAAGTTCGCATAATAGTTTTTCCTTTTCAAAGATAGTCAATGAAAATTATTCCACGCGCATCCCAAAAAACCGATGTCATGACCTTGCCTGCAGATGAAACGGTCTTCGCTTCTTGGGAGCTGGTTCTCCCTTTTGAATTCATTGTTTTGATTCTTTTATCTCGGGTGTGAAGTGATGGACCCATGTTTCATCCGTGGTTATGAAACGGCGTAAAAATTTGCTTTGTTGATATGAAACTTCGTTAAACACTCAATTGAAACATCTTCACGATACTGTTTTTGCTCGAGTGTGAGCAAATGCGGCACCCATCTTGCATACAGCTTTCTCATATCCCAAATTTCAGATAATATGAGATGTACTACACTTTTTGAAATGCCTATTATGTCTGCTAGCTCGGGCACTTTCAGTCGATGATCGTCCAGTACCTCTTTGTAAATTTTCTTCACCATTTCTGGAATCGTCACCTCATTTGGTCGGTCACTGCGATGCTCGTCTTGGTAGCTCGTATGGCCTCGTTTAAACTCTGCTACCCAATATTTCACTGTTGTAAACGAAGGAGCAGACTCACCCAAAGTAGAATCCAGTTCATGTCCAGTTTATATCGGTTGGGTTGAGGCCTTTCAAATAAAAGTATTGTATCACGTAACGATGACGAATCTTCTCCATTTTTACAAATTCACTGAAAACGTTCATTATTGATGGCTGCCAAAGAAATACTAAACAATGTGGCATCTTCAAACTTGAAACAAATACTTTATAGATTCTTTACTTTCTAATACAGTGATATTTTTCAAACAACTAGCGCCACCTCTAGGTTAGGCCGGGTAGCTATGGGACCACCCTATTGCGAAGTATATTCTATTTATAAATTATATACAAACATATTGCTGTGATATGTTCCTTGTACTTTTATGTAGCCTCGTGCTTGAGGAAGCTTTATATAAATTTTGAGAGTAAAATCTATATCACAAGATAAGCATTCTCATATAGCACAATATTTTTAAATTTAAGACTCTTTTTAGTGAACTCTTTTATGAGCTATCTATGCGTTGAACTGAAGTTCTTTCGAATCAACTAGACTTATCAACCAGTTATGCACAACGTTCAAATAAATCAAACGATTGATTACAACTTATAGTAAAATATGATTTATTAAATATAAAATGATTAAATAACTACATTTATGAAAAACGATAGCTGTATTTTTCAAATCGACAGTCACAGCTAAGTGGTATACTGAACACTGCCTGCCTAAAGTCATTGGATCTATGAAGAACCTGCGGCCAAAGTCAAGAATGGACATCTGGTTCCTCCATCACGATAATGCGCCAGCTCATCGCGCCAAAGCCTGCACAGAATATTTGACCACGACAGGATTGAAACTTCTCGAGCACCCTCCTTACAGTCCAGATCTTGCTCCCTGCGACTTTGCACTGTTATGCCAAAAAATGAAGCTAAAAGGAAGGTGGTTTTCAAGTGATAAGGACCTTCTGCGGGCTTGGGACAACGAGTATGCTTTACTCCGTAGTGAAACTTGACAAAACTGGTTTAAAGATTGGTTTCGGAGGATGGAGAGGTGTATTGAGTGTAGAGGAAATTACTTTGAAAAAATTAAATAAACAAAGCTGTATTGCAAAACTTTCCCAGTAGCCTTTGTACCATCTATTGAATAAATAATTGTTCTCCTTCTGCCCGATCTATAGAAAGCGTATTATTGTTTTGTGCGTCGTATAGAATTATGTCGCGGTTGTATAGTTCGAGAAAAAACGACCACTGTCTGACACAGTAAATGAGTTCATTATAGAAATGCATAGTTTGCGAAGAATCGCTCATGTGCTGGACGAAATATGCCAAAAACACGGATAGTGAGTAACACAAAAAACTGGCTTACGAACAAATGAGCAATTTCTATTCAACACTGTAGGCAATCTACCGTTTAGTTTATTGGATGACGAATTATTGTACTCATTCTGGAATAAATACGCGAATTGTAAATTACGTAGTGCGAACCGTTTTGTGTGAAAGTATTGAAAATAGAATTAAATCGGAAAACTCTGTATGGATGACATGACACATTGTAAAAAAAAATCTATTTTTAATGTCATAGTTCGTGCAATGAAATTACTTAAATCGTCATCTTTAATCTTACTAGTTTCCAAAATAATACAAGAATGTACCCAACTCTTAATATTTGTAACGTATGACACCGTAACTATGCTTTCTATAGGTCGGTCTCGTAAAGGCAACTGTGGTAACTTCTTACATGCTACACGAAAAATAACATGTTGGCAAAAACAATTCGATGAAGTAAATAGTTCGATAGCGCATACAAAAGCAGTATCCTGAAACCTTAAACGTTTTAGAGAATTACACTAGCAATGTCCTGACATCCCCCAACCTCCAGAGCTGATCCTTATACGCCAGGGCACATTGTTAAAGGCAGCATTATTTTCTACATTCCAAAAATTTAAGTCTGTAGTTTTACAATTATCCTCAAAACTTAATGCCATCAAAGAAAAAGAAAAGAAACTCCCAGATGCTGTAGCTGGAGCAGATTGACAAATAATTTACAACAATTACAAAGGAAAGTAATCGGTAAATTACATCCTTCATTGCCATTAGTGGGTTAACTGTAGGTACTGGACAGTGTACAATCACCATATAGCCAATGTAAATAATATGCTAAAGAAAGACGCAGATTTTGCAAATATTACATTATGAGATGTCGAACAGCAATTCTCTTCCATATAAGAACATTTTTTCTTCACAGTGAATTCGATTTGCTGAAATAACTTGGAAACTTATCTGATGTTTCAATTATTTAACCCCTGGATTGCACGATTGCACTGAGAACCCTGCTTGAAAGCAACATAAATTATATATAACTATTTATTTTATTTACGCACGCCTGTGGTGCGCGACCATATTCCTCACTCTAATAATAAGCATTCGCATCCATCCAATATTAAAGATACATATTTACTCATACTTATTTTATGTATACTCGGAAAATGGACGTTCTGCATTTATCGAAGTAATATCCACGAACTTACAATATAACATATGTTAAAGATTATTAATTTTCGAATATGATATTTGATTTTAAAAGTTGTTTGCAGTGGGCCTGTAATGCTTAATTGCTATTTTCGTTTAAGCGGCACCACATCCAAAGCTATTGAAAATAAAGTGCTTTTAAAGCAGGTCATCGTATTTTCAGAAATTTTTAGTCCGAACAGCATTTACAGATTGCTAGCATATGATGTTGTTCCTTTTTAGAATATTTTTAAAGAAAGTGAGTTTTGTGAAAAAAGGGAAAATTTTTAAACCATGATTTTCTACGATTTTAAAGACGATCTCCCTCGGCAAGAGTGTTCGCAAAAAATCAACCGATTATTTGGAGACTGTTGAAGGCTGGTACGAGTTCCAACGTGGACGTGTTATAACCACTGCACATGCAGAAATATTCGGGCATCATTGGCATAGATATGACCCAAATCAGAAGTCGAAGAGAAGCACACGAAAGTGAGGCGTGAACGAAGCTCTGGAAAGAAAATGGTGGCTTCTTTTTTCGTACCAGTCATTGCATAGTCAATGCTGAATAATAACTATTTGTTTAACGACTGTATTCCAAAAAGTGCGCGACAATACACCATGATGCAATACATTGCAAACATCGGAATTTTTAGTCACTTCACGAACGGAAGTGATGACTTGATCTGCCTTATAATCCCGACCTGGCATCTTGTGACTTCTTTTTATTACTATACATAAAAGACAAAATGCGTGGATTGAAATTTAATACCCCGGAAGCGACTATGGAAGCCTTCGAAATGGGCCTAATATTTTGAGAACTGATTTCACTGAATGGAGAAGTGCATAAATCATAAAGGCGAATTTTTAGAAAAGCTAGAAAAAAATTGGTTAAAATAATTAATTTTTTCTGTATCATCTGCAAAATTTTTAAAGTAACCTATAACCCTGTTATAAACAACAATTTCTCCAACCATAATATTCAACAAACCATAGATCGACATCTTAATCTCAAAGTCCCACAACTCAATACACAGCATACATCATCTCTCCCCCTCTCTAAAGCCCATCTACCCGACATACAAGGTAGAATACTTCTCAAAAACAGCATCAAAACCGTCTTCAAACCCCATTCCAAATTATCTGACCCTTTTTCCGTAAAAGACCGTGTTTCTTTAGAATCACCTGGTGTGTACAGGATTCCTTGCTCATGCGGCAGTGTATATATTAGTGAAACAAAGCGATCTGTCGGTACTCGTGTTTCTGAGCATCAGCGTTGTACTAGGTTGCTACGCGTAACTGGTTCTGCATTTGCCGAGGATAGGCTGGAAACCGGGCACCATATCCAATTTAATTCTACCAAGATCCTAGCCCGTACTAACCATTACTATGGTCGCAAAATCCGTGAATCTATAGAGATCTCTAAGCACCCCAATATCCCTGATGACGGCTACCCCTTACACAACGCCGGGCAATCCTGCGTCTCCCAACAACCCAACCGCAAGCGTAACGCTCCATTGACCCATGACCCATTACCCATATATAAACCCGTCCACCATCGACTTACACCAGTATATATATAGAGTCGCACGACTGCTTTCAAAGAGTGAAGACGTATTTCTGAACTCCGAGAATACATTGTGTGTTTCATAATATAACCTGCTTGTTACAAAGCATTCAGTTTTTCACTATTTAATAGTGAATATATTTAACGACTGTTGATGAGCTGTTGAATAATAGAAATATTATTTAACAGTTAATACTTCGTTCGTTCGTGGTGCAGCTCATTGCGTTAGCAGTGTAGCTGTACTTATCGACGAACGGAAAATTCCAGGACCGCCTGAAGCGTAATTTTGCTTTTTGTTGCAGCCCGAGAGGACAAAAAGGATTATAGTAAGAAGATGAGCCAACAAGGACAACTCCCGCCAACGCCAGCTGTTCCGGAGGGATGCCCGACGCCCCAGGAAGTCCCCCCACTCCCCCCGCCTCCAGTTTTTTGCGGCCAGCGAAATTACAGTTCGCTGGTACGCAAATAGATCACATCCTGCAGGAGAACATGGAAAACATGAAAGACGCAATGGAGTCGTGTGACGACGCCGACGACTGCAGCGCCATGGAAGATGACGTCACTCAGTCCTCCACCTCCTCCTCCTCATCCATCTCCTCGACAAGGGTTGAGGAAGAGGATGGATTCACGATAGTAAGAGGATCAAAGCGTGTCCGAAGGGACGAGGGCACGCCCCCCCCCGAACCTGTTCCCACGACAAACAGATATGACGTTCTGGCTCCCAGTACGTCATATGCGAACGCCGCTGCAGCTGCAGCTAAGAAGACTGCCGTTGAACCAACGGCCCAGGAACCGACTCACATGCCCAGACAAAAAATTCCTCCCATAGTGCTTCAAGAGAAGGACAAATGGCTGGCAATTGCAGGACACTTCCAACGAATCAAGGCCAACTATGGCAAAGCAAAAAATACGGCCGGCGGCATCCGCGTCGAACCAACCACTGTAGGCGACTACAGAAAAATGATTGCCTTTTTGGAAGGCAAATATCAGTATTACAGTTTCCGGCTTGCCGAGGACAAGCCAATGAAGGTCGTCGTCAGGGGGATCCCCACAGCCATCCCCATTGACGAAGTGAAGAAGTCATTGACCGAACAGGGATTCGAAGTCCTGCACGCGACCAGGATGTGCAGGACAATAGGTCGTACCCCGATGCCACTGATCATGCTGCAGCTGACGAAGACTGCAGCATCGAGAAAGATTTACGACGTGGAAAGGATCCTGGGCCTTTGCGTGACAATCGAAGCACCAAGACAACGCTACGACGTCACGCAGTGCTTCAGATGCCAACGGTTTGGCCACGGCCAATTCCAATGCCATCTGGCCCCGCGCTGCGTGAAATGCGGACAAGAGCATCAAGCCAGAGATTGCCAAAAGAAGAAGGACGAAGACCCAAGATGCTGCAACTGTGGTGGCAACCACGTTGCCAGCTATCGAGGCTGCCCCAGAGCCCCAGAAAGGCCCACGAAGACGAATCCAGCCCCTCCCAGAGCTGCTGCCCTCCCCCCCCTCCAAGGAAGGACGAGGTCAACTTCCCAGGGCTTAGGAAGAAGCCCATTCAGGAAAAGAGCAGGAAAGTGGAGGTGACCAGGCAATCCCAGCCTGGCCCCTCCAAGGTCACCCCTCCAGCTCCCAAACCCAAATCCCACCACCAGCCCCCAAATCCAAATCCACAGTCCCTCCTCCACCACCGCCCCGCATCCCAAAACCTGCTCCAGCTCCTGCACCCAGACAACGCCATTTGCCAAAGGCTAATCCCAAGCCTGAAGCATCTGGAAAATTTAACCACTTCACTATGGATAACATAAGTGGACTAATGACACTTGTTTTCAGGATAGGTTCCAGCCTGTCCCAAGCCAGAAGCAACGAGGACGCGCTCCACATCGTCCTTGGCTTCACCCAGGAAATATGCTCACTCTTCAATGGTCAATGGAGCCAAGAGTGAACCGCCCCAAGTCCCTGAAGATCGCAGCATGGAATGCTGCATCCCTGGTCGACAAGCAACTCCCATTGGGGGAGTTTGCGAGAAGATATTCAGTCGATGTTATCCTTGTCCAGGAAACATGGCTGAATGCAAGTAACAGGTTTAAAATACCTAATTATGTCTGTTTTAGAAACGACAGGATGGCCCGAGGTGGAGGAACGGCGATCCTGGTCCGAAGATCCATTCCACATCACCAGATTCCCACCCCTGATTCGGAGAGCTTCGAATCAACGGGAATCAAGGTGTTTACAGCGTCAGGTTCGTTAAACGTATATTCGGTTTACAAACCACCAAACAGAATGCTAGACCTTCGCGATCTTAATTCACTGTTCGTCAATGATACACAAACACTCATTGCCGGAGACTTAAATGCCAAGCACAAAGCTTGGCATTCGCGTGCACAAAATCCAGCAGGTATTCGACTTCATCGATACATGCTGGATAACGACATAATCGTGGACGGGCCTGTTGAACCCACTCATTATGGGGCAAGAGGCAGACCTGATGTACTGGACATCATGATTACTAAAAATCTTCCTTTCCAATATTCCATTACCTCACTACACGAGCTCGACTCAGATCACAACCCAATCCTGATCGAGCTTGGTGAAGACGTAGAAGAAACGCCCGAAACCATGGCAACCATGATGTCGTGGCCGGCGTATACTGAAAAACTCAAGACGGATCTCCCTCCAGTCGAGATGATCCAAACCACCGAAGACCTGGAGGAAGCAGTGGAAACACTGACCAGAGAAATCCAGAAGGCTGTGCAATATGCAGAAAATCCCATGAAGAAGATACGCCATCCAGATGCCCTGCCTGGCAACATCATCGACATGATACGTCAGAAGAACGCCATGAGAAGACGATTTGCGCGAACAGGAGATCCAGCATTTCGAAGAACGGCGAATCGCTTGTCAGTGGAGATCAGACACAAACTGTGCGATCACCGCAACGAGCGATGGAAAGCCAGGTTGGAAGCGCTCGACGATTCACCTTCAATGTGGGAGGTGAAGAAAGCGCTCGATAGAAGACACACACCGATGGTGCCTCCCATCCACGGCACACAAGGTGTAGTGTATGATGACCAGGGCAAAGCAGAGGCGTTTGTGGACCACCTGGAGGACTCGTTCACTCCCTCCTATCAGGACATCGACCTGGACCACGTGGAGAACGTGGAACAGGTCGTGGAGGACACTCTGGAGTACCCAAGCATGGAAGAGATGAGACCGGCCACCCCGGAGGAGGTGGCAGGCATCATCAAGTGCTTGAAGAGAAAGAAGGCACCTGGACATGACAGGATAACGAACGCGGCCCTAAAGATGATGCCACACCTGGGGCTGATGCACCTGGTGAGCATCGTCAACGCGGCCATGAGACTCCGCCACTTCCCGACCACCTGGAAGAAAGCGGAAATCATCCTGATCAGGAAGAAGACGCAAGATCCGGCCTTCCCCCAAAACTACAGGCCCATCAGCCTGTTGCCCACGATGGGGAAGGTCCTGGAGAAGACAATCCTAGCCAGACTTGCTGAAGAAGTCGAGCAGAAGAAGATAGTCCAGAACGAGCAGTTCGGGTTCAGAGAGAGTCATTCTACCACCAATCAGCTTCACCGCACGGTGAACCTGATAACAGAGGGGTATAACCGCCACCATTCCACCGCCGCTCTTTTCCTGGACGTGGCCAAAGCTTTTGACCGCGTCTGGCACGAAGGGCTCCTTTTCAAACTCCTGACAGCTAACATTTCCCTTCCCATGATACACATCCTCCGCTCCTACCTAGGGGATCGTACATTCGTTGTGAAACACAAAGGATGTCGTTCCCGGTCAAGACAAATCCTAGCCGGAGTCCCCCAGGGCTCTGTGTTATCCCCCATACTGTATAACATTTACCTATATGACATGCCAAAAACCCGCCCAGTCGCGCCAACCTGGCAACGCTGTGAGAAAATTGCAGGACTCACTTGAAGCGTATGAGGACTGGTTTTCCACCTGGAGAATCACCCTCAATGCTCAAAAGAGTTCCGCTATCTGTTTCAGCAAGTCAACGAAGAACACGCAGCTCCCGAACCTGCGGATGAATGACCGAGCAATCCCATGGTGCGACAAGGTCACGTACCTGGGGCTCACACTGGACAAGAGGCTGACCTGGAGGTCACACGCCGAAGAAGTCGCCACCAGAGGTCTCGCTGCCATGGTGCAGATGTACCCGCTTCTGCATCACAAAAGCAAGCTGGACCTGCGGCTGAAGACACAGGTATATAAGATGGTCATCAGACCAAAAATGACGTACGCTGCGCCGGTATGGGGATACACGGCACAGACACACATAAACAAACTACAGATCATACAAAACAAAAACACTTAGAGTCATGACTGGTGCAACCTGGTTCACCAGAAACACAACACTACACAACGACCTACGAATCCCAACAATTCCAGAGTACATACTCCAACTTGCCACGAACTACTTTTCCCAAGTTCCTAATCACGAAAATCCACTCATTTCCAACATTGACCTTGAACACATCGCGGGCCCCTACAGGAGACCGCAACACGTCCTCACATCACACTAGAGTCACTCGTTAAGACGACACAACAGCACACACAAATCAGACATTCTATACAAATGTATACGAAACATCACAAAAGTTCATTCAAATACATGTAAAACGTAAGTTTACATGTAAAATCACTAATTAGATATGTTACAGATACTCCAGGACACGGCGTGTTTGGCCAACGACGCGTGACCTTCAGTCACAAAAATTCACCAAAATCGGCAACGGGATACGCGAGGGACGCTCGCGAATTTCGAATTCCAGGGGGTTATTTTTTCAAGCAGTGGCGCGGCTTGGTTTTTTTTCCCCATCGTAACTGCAAAATTTCATTCAAATCGCGTACGCGTACGCGCACGGGCAACAAATCGGTGCCGCGATTTCATTAAAATCCGGTTTAAATCAAACCAGTTATGACATTATAAAAATCTCATTCAAGTTAGGACAAAATTTCATTCAAATCCGAATTCGCATCACCTTCTGTGATGTCGATTCAAAATTATATTTATTAACGCGACCTCAGGTCACAAACTCACCGGCCGGTAGTCAGGACAAGGGTCAAGAACTCAGTTCAGCCTTAAATTCACGCGCGCGAAGGTATAACTTACACCAGTCACAGTGCGACAGGCAGTAGCAGTAGTTGAGCCCCGAAGATGTCCCATACGAGTGGGTGCGAAACGTCGGCAGTTATACCAGTGACGCGGTCCCAGCCCAGAAGCCCAGAAGCAGATGGTATATAACCTACGTACTTAAATGTACATATAAAATCTGATAAATATATTGAACATACTTTAACATATTGGACATTTTTATTTAAAATACTATAATAATAATTGTGTTTATATACTAGCTGTTTTGAAAAACCTATCGCTGTAAGTAATATTCTTTACTCCTTTATGAATAATATTTACTTGTCTCTGACTTCTATTCATTCCAATTACATTAGTTGTATCGATCGGTCCCTAGATATAAAAATGCATGTCTATCTCCTCTAACCCAGCATAATTGCTTTTAAACATGCTTATTTAATTTAATGGTTAAAATATAAATTATTAATTGTTATGTTGCCGGCTCTCAAAAACAAAAATGAAAGAAATTATCGTAAGTTAGGAAACAATCATGTAAAAAATTTATAATAGGTTGGCCGTAATTAGTCACACAAAATACTATTAACAATATATACAATAAATACAAAACTGGAGGATTCAAAATGAAATACAAGTAAGCAATAAAAATTGTGCATTTAACAAGACGCTTTCAAAATTTAAATTCTGGCATAAATATTGATTTTAAATACTTAGATAGCTTGAAATATATTTGTTTACGTAGTTCTTAAGCCTCTTTACAGCCCCTGTCTTGTAAGATTTTTCAAGAGCCTCAAAATATACATTAGATTTAGACATTAGCTCGTTGCTTTAGATAAATCTCTTTTCAGCCAATAATTTTTTTTAAATTTTGGTAGTAAGTGTAACGGTGAATTTGGAGCAATTCGAAACATAAATCAAATATTTTTGTTCGTGCAGTTAACGTTAAATGAGCAGGTGTTGTATTATGACGAAACAGAAATTGTTTCTTGGCCAAATGCCTTTGTTGGTGTTTTATTTACGTTTATAAGTTGTTCAGTAAATACTGCATAGTATACTTCTGTAATGGATCATTTGTTTGACTGTATAATGCCTTACAAAAGCTCTAGCAATTACTTTCTCTGCTGGGGGAACAATTTTTGATTTCTTCAGCAGACTTGAACCAGCTTCTACACATTGTTTCAATTGTTGTTATGTTTCAGGTGTGTAATGATGTATCTTGGTCTTATCAACCGTAATTAAGCAGCTCAGAAGTTCAAAGACACTGTCAGGCAGATGTGATTGTTCAGCTCTACATATTGTCGGTTTGGAAAATTTTTATAACAGTAATTTATGTGGAATGAACATGAACAAAAGTTTATCATTCACATAAAATGTATAACAAATACGTAGTGAATTATACACAAATTTTGGAAAAAGGGAGTAGGCATTTAGAACAAAAATAGGATTACACCTACATTCCTGAATAAATGTTTATGTCCTTATTTATACAAACTAATTATTATATTGTATTATAATTAAAATAATTTTATTTATATTTTCTTATAGTAGCTTTGGTTTAATTTGGTGGATTTTTAAAGAATTTGTTATAATAGCTAAGCGATGCTGAAAAGGACTAGAAACTTACTCGTTGTACTGGTGCTTAATAACAAACAAACAAAAAAATGGTCAAAATATTAGTGTTACCAATTGGTATATAGATTTTATTAAAATATTAAAACAAATTAATAATTTAAATGCACAAGCTTACAGGAAATTCTACAAAAATGCTATTTACAAATTTTAATAATTGAGGGTGCACTCTTTGCTTTAATTACATTTCTTATTTTTTCTTTTTTTTTTGGCATACTGTCGGCCCAGGTCTTAATAGTTGTTCCAATTTTTTGGTTTTTTGCACGTATGAATAATATCGACTATTAATTCTTGTTTGGTATTGTTTCTTTTTGAATACAAAGGTAATTTCAGAAAACTTAAGAAATTTTCACTAGCATTTAAATCGCGGATTTCCTGACTTCCTGGCGATGGTTGGTAAGTTTACTGTTCCTAAGAAGTCATTAAATAATTTGGCTTTGCAACAGGGAGTAGTATGGGCCATTAGAGATTGTATTAAAAGTGATTTTATATTCACAGTGAGAAAGCAAGCAGTGATTTTATATTCACAATAAGAGAACAAACGGCGATTCACAAAGATCTTTAAAGGTGATTATAATCACTGTGAAAAATAAGTGAGCAGTTATGGTAGTATATATGCCTATATAAATATACTAATAGTGTTGCCAGTTCCCGAAATATAAACGGCTACCCTCGTAGAAATATTTTTCGAGAAACGTATTCTAGAACATAGTAATTTAAATATAAATTAAAATAAGATGGATTACTCTCACTAATCATTATTCATTATAGCCGTGTGTCAAATTGATGGAGCCTTAATCACTGAAGGTTGATATATAACCCCTTTCCACAATAATTTTCGTATTCTGTATAAGTACTACGGCAAAATACCCGTACGAAACAAATTCTGCACACGATCTGTACCGTTGAAAGCCAAAACGCACACTGTGCGCAAAAAGGAAATACGCATTCCTTAGAAAAATATAATTCACGACATATATCTACTTAATTGATTGACATGTATAAAACTCATGGATGAATATAATAGTATTAAAATTAATTTTTTATTAATTCTCCTGATTTCTTTGTAGATTTTAAGACAAGAAAACACCATTTTCAAAACCATTTTGTACACACATACAACGATTTTTTTTAAAATATGGTCAGTTTGTGAATGAGAGTCAAAGTGACGCGCCACAGTGCTCGTTTTGATTTTCAACGGTATTTGGCCGTAGTTTTCCAGGTGCGGCACTGTTCAATTATCTGCTGATAATGACAAGATAGTTGTCGAAATACGCATACAGAATACGAAGATTAATGTGAAAAGGGGTTACCTACAGTGATTGTGTGTCAAATTTTGAATATAGAATGATGCATACAGAAAGAAAAGGAAGTAAGCTAAATTTATTAGAATTTTTAGAAATTAGTAAACTTAGTGAAATCGAAAAGCGTAATCAATTTTTTTGTATAGTTGCAATTAAAAAAAAGAAGGCGTTGTTACTTACTTTATAAGTTTATTACATATTGTATAAAATATACGTTAAAACTTACTTTACTTCAACATTCGAAGAAGTCATTTACGCACAACAATTAGTAAATAAAAATAATCAAAAATTTTAATAATCTGTGTATTTATTACTCATAGATATCCAAACGAATTTTAATAACGGTCGAACTAATACAATAAATACAAAAAATTATTTATATTTATTAAAATTTCAGAATTTGTTATTTTAAAAATACATATTAATTCCTTAAATATAAAATTTACAAAAAGGAAATACGCATTCCTTACAAAAATGTAATTGACGACATATATGTATCTACTTAATTGATTGACATGTATAAAACTCATGGATGAATATAATTCTCCTGATTTATTTGTCCATTTTAAGACAATATAACACCATTTTCAAAACCATTTTGTATACATATATACACGACGATTTTATTTTAAATATGGCCAGTTTGTGAATGAGAGTGACGCGCGATCGTCGCAGTGCACTCTGGGTTCCCCGTCGGTCATAATTCCAAAATATTTATGTTAATATTCTTGCGTGAAATTATGCCTGATACCCCACAACCACCCCTACTTAATGCAGATATAAAAATTAACCCTGTAAAATGGGTCCATCATTTGCATTTCGGCATTTGAAGTGACCACATATCAGTAGAATGCAATCGTGTTATCTTTGTGTAGTAACCCTAATTACCCTCTACATTTCTCGGAATTGTTTGCGTTTCGGTGATTGTTGTGCAATAGAAATCCAGAAAGGAAATATGTACTCTATTCTTATTTACCTTTTTAATGACAATATTCCCTAATATTTAAGTAATGTGACTGCTACGAATATAAATAATAAAATTTGAATTTTCTCATATTTTTCTTCTTTTCTTTTAACTACTTCCTCCCGTAATTTCTCTTTTATAATATGTACGAATATAAAGCTTACAGTCTAGTATGAAAATTATACAGTATTGTCGTCCACAAATGTCCCCTGCGCTTTCTATATAAATTCTATGTCGTCGTAGGGCACACGTAGACAGTGACCACAACCTGGCTAAAATGCAACATTTATAATTATATCCTTTATAATTTATTTCAGGCAATGTTCACAAGTTTTCATTCTCTAGAATGCAATTGTTTGATCTGTGGCTGTCAAATTATGGGACGGATGTGGAAGAGGCTCGCCATTTTTTACGCATAGTACTAGAGCCACAACGTTTACTCATTGAGTGCAAGGAACTTTGCAGCAGCTCAATTTCACTGTCAGATTTATGTAAAGTTCGAAAGTGGATGAGAATGTTCATGGGCGGGTGGGTTAATGATTATGATGAACCACATCCAGGCCGACTTTCTCTGATTTATGAATGTTTGATTCATGTTGTGGACAACAAAATTCGACAGAACCGATGGTTTGCGATTTCAAAATTATCAATCAGGTTTCAAGGTCAATTTCGTACACCATTGTTTCAGAGAAAAGTATAGAAAATTGTGTTGTCAGTCTGTTACAAGACAGCTTTCTGATGATTGGGCTGTACTTTATCGTTTTTGACTCTATATTATCAGGTAGGAAATGAATTTTTGGACTACATCGTTATAGGAGATGATGCTTGGCATTTGACACTGCTGAATCTAAGTCAATGGAATGGCAACATACATCGTCGCCAACTAGAGTGAAAAATAAACAGACAATTTCAGCTCCAAAGATCGTGGCAACTGTCTCTTGGATCAGGCAAGGGATTCTGTTAGTAGATTTTATGGCGAGAGGTGCAACAATATAATCTGATGCGTATTGTGCAATTTTGACAAAACTCCGGCGTGTGTTACAAAACAAGTGGGGTGTTCTACTGTCTCTCGGTGCGATGTTGTTCCATGAGAATGCAAGACCATATAATTCTGCACAAGCACAAAGTCTAATGAAGTATTTTGGATGGAAACAACTTAATTATCCACCTTACAGTCCAAACTTTGCACCCAGTAATTTTCACTTGTTTCGCTACTTAAAGAAGTTGTTTGGTGGTCAACGGTTCAACGGCGAAGAAGAAGTGATTGGGCTCTCTCACAGGCGGTGGATTTCCTTAACGTCGGAATAGGGTATTTGACTACATTGAAAATATACCACAATATGTGGTCATCCTATCGGGTAATATCGTAAAGAACATATTTCACTTTATTTTATACTAAATTATGTTTATCTGACAAATTACACAAAAAACAATCTTTTTTTGAAATTTTATCTGTAACGGCACTATATCATTTATCAACTTTTTAGGCTAGCATATTACGGCGATACTGGCGAAACGTTAGCTATTTTCTGGAAAACAAATATATATCCTATTTTGTATAGTAACACCAGTTTGTGATAAATAAAAAACCATTCTGTATTTCTTGTTTTATTATTTTATTTTACATTATTTAGATATTTACATTATTTAATAAGGAATCCTGCAAATTTATTAGAGCACATGCAATAATAACGACATGATCAAGTACACGGAGAATGTTATTATTTATAACTGAATGTTGCTTTAGCATATTGAATTCTCTTAATTTATCACCCTCTCAATATGAATCGCAGGCTAGCAATTATTTTAGTTTGTCTTCTGTTTTTGATAGTTTTACACCAGCGTTTACACTGGGTGGCCTTAATAATTGCATGCCTTTTTGATGAAGTGCCTGTTCAAGGTGCTTAAAGCCTCTGCAAAAATTCCCTGTTCTAACCCATCTAGAAAGTTACAGTTTTCTAGTATGGTAACATCACTTGTTCTACCCCCAAACCATTCTGAAATATAATTAACCAAACCATTCGGAGTGCAGGATATTAAATACTTCACCGTATTCCCCTTTTTGTACTCTGACCATGTCAGTGACTGATGAAGAGCCTTTGATGGTATTTGTACATCGATTTCTAAACAATCAATGATGCAGCTCACATTGTGATAGTTATGTCTAAATGCACTTTTTAATTAATTTTTTGTCTAAGTTTATGATAAAGGGTTTTAAAAAACAACTTATTATAGGTATATTTCGGAAAAACAATTTACTAGCATGATTGATATTCCAAAATTATCCTTACAAAAAATGTGTTATTCAATCTAATTTTTTTCAAACATAACAAAATGTGTTCTACTTTTATATTTGTATGTTTATGCAACAACTGGATTAAAAAATAACATGCTTTGGGAATTCTTAAAAAAACAAACAGTTTGTGTGGACTGGTATTTGTACATTGTGGCACTACACACCATTTATACCCCATTCTATTCAATAAATTTGAAGAAAACATGAAATTAACTTCAGCGACGCTGTTTTATTCAGGTTTACTTCTTGATTTACAATCTTATTCGGTCCTAGCCTGTGACGTCACGCATGCCATATGACCAGCGCCATTACACAAACAGCGTTTTTGGCGCGGTCTTGGACGTTTAAACTTCAACATTGATTTTTATTGATAATACAATAGATATGTCGGAAATATCAATGATATGTCCTTATTATGTAATAAACAATAATTTAAAACAATTTCCCAAAATTAGTCAAATAGCCTATTGAATAACTTGTGAAATAGTATAAAAATGGGAAAAAATGGAAATTAAGTAGAAAAGTAGATTAAAGCATGTACACTATGGAAATAAATATATTTTAATGATATTTACAGCATTTTTTGTCTTATTAGAAAACGGACCTTATTTAAAAAATAACCCTCGTATCTTAGTTTACATCTTAAACCCAATATCGTTAAAACAAGAGATCAAATGTTTTACATATTACGATTAGTTATGAATATTTCATTGCAAATGATTTCAATTAAAACAAAGGAATATAACCTTTTTTATTAGATTTTAAATATTTTCAAATATTTTGAAAAAAATTTTAAATTTTCAAAATTTTGATATTTTTTTTCAAAATATATTTTAAGCTATTAAAAAATTGCGTACTGAAACCTAATAAATTGCATATCGTTTTCCTGTTACTAATGTGTTAATGAAAACATGATGCTAATTAAACACCATTTTCCTTAATCACAAACAATTAACATTTACTCGATTATGTATGATTCAATATAAAATATACAAAACATAATGAAATATGTCGGCAATAAATACATAAGGCAAACAATTATTTAAATTTATAATTTAACAACCTATAGGTAATGTTTCAACAAAAAGAATAAAGTGATATTAAGCTTTAGCTTAATATCATTTCGTAATCGAAAATTAATAGAAAGAGATTTATTCCGCGCCATACCACATTTTCCTTCCGTACTTTCTTATATTACAACCGATCCGTATCGTGAGGAAGTATATAATTTCCACCAACGAAATAAAAGAAAATCCTATAAATAGACCTAGCAAACCGCCAGTGTAAGCTATAAAATCCATAGCTCCAAACATTTCTTCTCTTTGCATTGGTATGTATTGTGCATCTTTGAAGTATATATTTAATAAAGATCTGTTCTCTTCGTCTCTGTTACATAAAAGGAACAAAAAAGTTTCTAAATTCCTTTATACTATGGCGCAATAACCTACCGAATTTCTTCACGTCCATGCTCAAATCGATACCAGTAATAATTAGTTTGTGTTGTATCAAACACGAAGTCAGTAGATGTGCATGATGGCAGGCAATTGCAGTGTTGTTCAATGTTTCCACTTTTGCTGAGTTTATTTAGAACAGTCTTTAGTTTTATTAAGAGGGGCGATAAATTTAAATTTGTACTGTTGGAAATATAGTTTACTTGTAGTTGTTCCACAATCTGCAAGTATTCTATTAAGGCAGCGCCACAAATTCTCTTGGTTAAATTAGTATCTGAAAACGATATTAAACCGAGTTATAATTAAGTATTGTAGCAATTTATTACACACACTCTCCTCTCGTAGATTTATACAGCCAAAATCTGTCAGTGAGTTTATGCGGGTCTTTTGTCGTGTACGCAGTCTTGAATCTCCAGAGGGACTTATGTTTTGATAAGCTTTCGGCAGTCTTACCACTGCCAATTTCGAGTCGATAATTGTTTAATTCTTTCCTACTATCCATAGACTTGAAAATGGTAATAGTGAGACTGTCAAAAGTTCGGCAAAGCGTCAGTGGGATTCAAGACCGCGTACACGACAAAACACCCGAACACACCGATGCACACACACAAACGTCAGTATAAACGAGATACACTTATTTGGTCTGCATATCTGAGTCAAATAGCATGATCGTCTCCCTGACACCTAGTTATTCGTGCAAATTGGGATTACATGAAGTGGAAGACGGTTTTGTGTAGTGATACATATGTACTAATTCCACACACATAACTTTTACAATACACAATAATGCAGTTTCATGTTTCTATAACTTATTAAAATGTATTGTTGGGCATTATAGAATACAAAAATGCTATATAGTCATTAACTACGCTATACGAATTGCTTAAAAGAAGTGTAGATTTGTTAATGTGGTGTGAAACCACCAATAGATCAGTAAGAATGATATGACAAAATGTGATTATTACTTAATTAAGTCTAGTGAAAATATAATAATAATAATGATAATTAACAAAAATACTGAAACTGGTAGCCATTGGTTTGAAAACAAAGTTGTAGCCTTCGTTGAATTGACTTTACAACGCATCTGCGATAATCATTTGTATTATGGCATTAATTATATTTATTATTTTCCGGCCGGAGGTGTCCCATTATCATTTTCCTTCGAAAACCCCGAATAAAGAAGTCATGGCGATTAGAAAGTCTATACATAGATATCGATTCTTAGCCACGGAATCACATAATCATTCATCGCAAGTTTATTCGATTGTGAACATCCTAACTATACAATAAAAGAAGTGCCTACCAAAAGCAAAAGTATCAAGGAGAGATGATAAGGAAAACGCAAATATGTAGCGGATATAGATAGCCTCGTTTTAATAGATATAACGCTTCGCGAGGGATCAGAACTTAAACAAAAGAACACCAAGAACAGATGATAAGAATAACACTAATGCGTAAAGAATATGCCTGTGTTTTAATAGATAAAAGACTTCACAAGCGATCTAAAGATAAACCCCAAGACCACAACACCATACAAAAACAAACGCAGTTTAGAAATCTTCACGAAAATCCTTTCATTTATTTGAAATATATTTGCATATGCTCAATTCAATACAATTTTTGGTTACTCGTCATTCGACGTACTTGAATTTCACTTTCGTAGACCAGGCTGTCGGTTATAATGCGATGAATTATTAAATAAATTTCATTAAAGATTTTGCCTGAATTTTCACAGAATCATTCACTTTCACGATATATTCACAATCATCGTGTCGACTGATCAGTCTGAACGTTTGTCATTTCCTTCTATCGATATCACTTAAAAATTTGTTTGTGTGGAATATAGATCCATAAGCGATTTTAAAAATTTTGAGCGTTTTCCAAACTGTAATGTCAATTCTATGTTCTTTATTATAAATTCTAGATTAATGTTTAATTTTAACACTATAATCTGGTACGCAGACTTCCGCGCTCGTGGTCCATGCTATCTGCTTCTGGGCTGGAACCGCGTCACTTGTATATCTGCCGACGTTTCATACCCATTTTTATGGGACATCTTCAGGTCTCAACTACTACACTGAAACTGGTGTAAGTCGATGGTGGACGGGTTTATATATGGGTAATGGGTCATAGGTCAATGGAGCGTTACGGTTGCGATTGGGTTGTTTGGAGATGCAGGATTGCCAGGCGTGTAAGTGGTAGCCATCATCGCGGTTAAAGTTATTGGAGATCTCTATAGTTTCGCGGATTTTGCGATCATAGTAATGGTTAGTGCGGGATAGGATCTTGGTCGAATTAAATTGGATATGGTGCCCGGTTTCCAGTCTATGCTCGGCAAGTGCAGAATCGGCTAGGCGCAGCAACCTAGTACAACGCTCATGTTCAAAAACACGAGTGCCGACAGATCGCTTTGTTTCACCAATGTATACACTGCCGCATAAGCAAGGAATTGTGTACACACCAAGTGATTCTAAAGAAACATGGTCTTTGACGGAAAAAGGGTCAGATAATTTGAAATGGGGTTTAAAAATGGTTTTGATGTTGTTTTTGAGAAGAACTCTACTGATGCGGTCAGTAACACGATTATTCTGGTTAAATAAGGTACTAAACTACACTTCCATTCTTCAGTTATAGTTACTATAATGTATATTTAACTGTTTTTCGTTAAATGATCATACGTGGTAAATAAAAATCCAGACAATCCAATCCAATCATCATAAGATACGCTAAACATTCGATTTCGCAATTGGACTGACTGTAGAACTTAAACCTGGACAAAGTTTTTTCATCATCGAAGTAACATTGTTGTTGTTCCGCGGTGTATGAGCGCAGTTTTTCAGCACTAGTATAAATAAGTGATGGAGTTACTGCAGCAAAAACCGCTTCATTTAAAGGGACTCTGAAGTAATTATGACTTTGTGTTGGAACTTCTGAAGGATCATGAAGAATAACCTGCGAAATATTACTTAGAAATTCTTAAATTTGAATTACAAAATCATTACTTTGAAACCTTGTAGTGCTGATCCGCATTTAAAATCTAAATCTTTAGCCGTCGCTCTGACCTCCACTTCCAAGCCGGCGTCAACACCAGAAAATGATGCTCGTCTAAGATAAATATCTGTACAGTTTGGCATAAATGGCTCTTTAAAACAAACGGATTTAGGAGCACTATGATAATTTTTGAATGTTTGACTAAAAGAAATTAGTGTTACTTTAAATACTGTAAGTTTACAGTTAATGAAAAGTTTTCATTCACAGATTTTTCTTAATGTCTTCAGTAGATTGACAGATAGTGAACGTATATTATTTATAAAGATTATGGACGCTTGCTAAAATTATACTTGTTTCGTTCTGTATTAAGGAAGGCGGCTACTTATAGTACGAACAAAAATCGGCAGAATATAAAAGATGATGTCAATTCTAACAGAGTCGCAAGCTACAAATGATATGCTACAAAGCGACAGGTATTTTTATATGCTCACGGACTTCATTCAAATTTTGAGATATTTTTGTTTCGCATTCCTTGTTTTTTATCGGTTCGCTATTCATTTTAAATTTTTTATTATTGGTCAGACAATTTGTCTCTTTATTTTATATTTTTAGGTGTTAATACAGGGTGTATCAAAGAGAATATACGTATTTCGAGAGCATATATTTATTAAACTGTAAGACATACGAATATGAAACTTTACACACATATTTACGAACCTCTCAAGTTCAGATTACAGATGTTCAATAAGTCCTCCATCAGCGACACGAACAATATCACATCGATACTTAAATCCTCCCATACTCAGGCAAGCATGTCCTTCGTCACTGATGTTATGGCAGTACGGATCCGATTCTTCAACTCTTCCAGGTTCTGTAGGAGTGGTGGTACATAAACGTTGCCTCTAACGAAACCCCACAGGAAGAAGTCACAGGGTGTCAAATCCGGTGACCGTGGAGCCCAGCTGAGACATGCTAAGTTGCCAGCTCCTTGACGATCAATCCGACGGTTCGGTAGAGTTTCATTCAGATATTCTTGTTGAAAAATGAATTTGTCTTCGTGCAGCCTCGGAAACAACCAATTTTGTATCATAGCGAGATACTGCTGACCGTTAAGCGTGTTTCCATCATAGAAGAATGGGCCGTAAATAGATGATCGGGATATCGCACAAAACACATTGATTTTAGGCGAATCTCGTAATGGCTGTATGTGAGTTCTGTAGACCCCAAATTCGAACATTGTGTTTGTTTACCAGACTACTAACATGGAAAGTCGCTTCATCACTGAACACGATGCCTTGTGCGAAAGTATTATCATTGTCAATAGCATCATGAATCTCGTTACAAAATGCCACACATTTCCGTTTGTCATCAGGACGCAGAGCTTGTAACAACTGTACCTTGTACGGCTTCATAACAAACCGACGTCTCAAAACACGTCAAATTGTTGTTGTAGGCAGTTGTAAGCATTACGTTGGAAAGCGGTTCGAATTCGTGCAACATTTTCTTCAGAAACAGGAGGGCGGCCGGGACTCTTTCCTTTACATACACATCCTGTGTCTACAAACGGTCGATACCATCTGCCATGTTCCACCCATTCGGAGGATCAATTTGGTGGTTCAACTTGAAACGTCTTTGCACTGTAATTACGAAATTGCACTTCGCAAACTCGAGAACACAAAATGATTTCTGCTACGGAGTAGCCATTTTAAACATACGACAGTTACCAAGAAAAACAGAAGACAACTGACATCTAGCGACTATTAAATAAACTAGACTATGTACTCGTTTCTCCAATAGCCGAGTAGAGGCGCAGCAATTGATAGTTTGGACAAAATAATACTTTGTATACGTATATTCTTTTTGAAACACGCTATATATTGAATAATTTTTAGTTTGTCATCCATTCGTTTAACCAAATATAATGTAATACTTGGTTTAACCTTTCTTATAGTTTTTATTTATTTATCTGGTTAACCCTAATTTTATTTTCGATATGTGCATCGAACACATTTTGAATCATTTCTTGTTTGAAGTTCGTTAGTTTTCTATTAGTTGATTTATATTTTATGCATCTGTGAAGGCGCCCGGTAAAATGGAAAATACAAACACTTTCCAAAATGCAACAGAACGTTCAATTGTTGGATACAAGGCAGCTTTTTTGACTAACAAAAATTAATCGGCAAAATGTTATCGTATCTGCTCTAAGCAAATTAAATAATTGGATAAATATAGTATCAAGTAGATGATAAAGATCCAGTGGTAGTAGGAATTGAGAATTTTATCTAGCGATTGAATGAAGCTTTTCTAGCTGTAAATATCTCCTTGTATAAAATTAAACATCTGGAATTATGCCTATTTTTGAAACACGGAGGCATATTATAAATGTTATAATTAATCGTAAAAATAAAATTGAAAATTCTTGTTTATGGGTGAGCGCAGACGAAACTCTCGATATTGAAATTCTTGTGTTATGAGCATAATTGATGTTTTACATTCAACACTATTATATAATAGCAAAGAAAAGGGATCATGAGGTCAATGCAATTGCTATAAATAATATAGCAAGAAAAACAGTGGCCTCTGCTTACCTTATAAGATACTGTTGTATCAATATTTACTTCGCCTTAATTAGTTCATAGATTTTTATATATGTATGCAAAAATCGCTCGCAAAAATGCTCGTTAATAGGAAAACAACATGTGATCGTATACAAATATCCTTAATGACAACTGAGTTCGAAAGTTTGTAAAAACACGTTTTTTACATTATTTTTGATATCAAAACGAGCTGGATTCTACATTACATTCATTAACAAACTACATGATACGTAGTGACAAGTAATTGCAAATAATAATGGGCAATATAGCGTGGTTCAGAATACTATATATCGATAATAAAATTGCTTTGCTGAATCAAATTATTTACGGTAATTTTGATGGAGCCTGTGGTTGATTAACTTGATCACTGAAGGTTGATATATAATCCCTTGCCACATTAATTTTCGTATTCTGTATAGGAATTTTCCATCTTTAAACTGCTTGCTGTCTCCAGTGCTTTTTGTTTAAATAGCGGCCCAGATATTGGGATTGCTTTATTTCTGGCTTTGCAAAACCAATTGTAGACGACTTGATCCACTGCCAATCCTTCCGACTTCGGAAATTTTCGTTTTAGCTCCATGTTAACACCTTCCTCGACCATCTTTTTTAATTCACCTTTATTTTTCATAATATCGTTAATTTGTGTTTTTCCAACCCCATATATATTTCGGCCAACTTTCGCGAACTTAACGCATACTTTTCACTTTCCGCGATTATATTTATTTTGTCTTTTAGCGACAAACGTTTTCTTTTTTGCGACATACTTAATTAAGAACCTTTCGAATACGGAGACAACTTTAAACTGAATTGTTTCCTTTAGAATAATAAAGCTTAAATCGAAAAGGGTGAATTACTACCAGGTAATAGGAAACCCCGGGAAACCCCGACAATTTGTATTAGGTATTTCCGTCAATAAAGATATACATGTCATAAATAGTCCGGCCGACATTGGCAGGTAAATTTCTATGAAAATAGGCCGTAAAAGTTTGGGTTATTTGGCCGCGGCCGTTTTACAAAGGTGGCCGTAATTAACGGGTATTTGTGTGTGGGAATTTCCTTATAGTCGATTCGGGGAACTTTGAAACTTAGGTGGCCGCTTTAGTCCGGTGGCCGTTAACACAGGTTTTACTGTATAACCCCTTTCCACAATAATTTTCGTATTCTGTATACGTATTTCGACAACTAAGTTGTCATCATCAGCAGATAATTAAACAGTGTCTCACCTGGACAACTACGGTAAAAACACCCGTACGAAAGCAAATTCCGCACGCGATCTGTACCGCTGAAAGCCACAACGTACACTGTATATTCGTCTCACATGATTTTGAAAAATTATTTTACTTAAACTAAGATGAATGACATTAAAAAAGGAAACAGGGACATAAGAGATAAATACCTACATGTGATTTATTGCACTGTCCCTTTTCTGTCCTCTTTTTTAATGTCATTCATCTTAGATTAAGTAAATGTTCATCTAATTCAATAAAAAAGGTGAAATTTATATGGTGACTCGGTTGCACTGGACTGTACAATAGGTTTAAAAAAGTGGTTAAAAATTTTATCCACATATAGAACTTTTGAGAAGAAATAAAAGAGTCTTCATTAGGCCCGTAAAATATTTAATCAATAAATACACCCCCACCATGCCTTTTAGAGAAAAATAAAGCAAATTTAGTCGCTGTTGCAAATGCCATTATTTCCTTGCAATGCTCTCACTTTTTGAACATTTCTTATTAATTACAGTGTCTTTCCTATTTAGTTTTAATTTTAAAAAAATGTTAAAAATACATGAAATTGTCATCTTTTATAAATTTAGAAATTACCGATACGCATTTTATGTATAGCTACAGCAACGGCAATACCTACGAGGCACGACGCCTATATCATGTTTGAGCAGATGAAAAATTTTATGCTGTTATAGAGACAAAACATCAGCATCGATTTTCTTTAAAACATTCTTACCAAGTTATTTAACTGGAGAATTGTATCTCAATTTTTTTAAATAACATTATGTCCCTACAACTGAAAATAGCTCCCGTAATTGATAAAATTAACCATTCGCTTTTGCAACATATAGCAATTGGAAGGAACGATGAAGCCCCGCACCACAGCCAGTTGGATCCTCTGATATTAACTCAACGGATGTGTGAGGTCTGTCAACAAATCGTAATCAGATATGTAGAAAATTTTTTAAAAGCCTTTTCGACGTTTTAGATAAAAATACACTACATATATTATTAGTTTTGCTCATAACAATCTAAGATGAGATATTTGATGTGTTAATTTGCGAATCTATATTTATTTTATATTATGATTTTGTTTCTTTGTTTTTATGGCTATTGAATGTGGATAAAATGTATTAGTTTTCTTTAAACACCCTGTAGATGTAACATGATCCTAATATTCTATTTACTACAGCACTTGTGTTAAAAGTAAATAAAATAAAGAATCTGCTCATTACCCATACAGTATCATCATCTAAATATTTCCGTATTTTCCCAGATCATATAAAGCCCGAGGTGGAAAATTGCTCACGTGTGGCCATATAACTACCTATAGATCTTAGAAGGCGTCCACAATCTACATACTTAATACAAATGAAATTCATATTAGCGATTTTGGAACAAATTATGAAACCGTTATTTATAAATCAGTTATATATTTTTATGAAAACATTTTTAGCAAAATTTCTAACTGGAGCTATATTTATTCTGTACTTATACATTTTCCTGAAACAATTCTGATTTACCTAAAATATTAAAGGAATAACAGATGCCATCCCTTGTGAAGATAGGCGTAAACATACTCTCACAGCTTTCTTTTCTACCAGCAAATTGACACTTCGTAAAAATTTCACTGATATTCAATGTAATCTGTATTCAGAATATTTTTAAATCAGTCTAACACATTGTTTACATATTTCTTTACTCACATTGTCAAAGAAATGCAATATGTTAACGTCAAAGTGCGAGTTTTCAAAAAAATCATAACTGCCATGACTGCGATTGCAAACTATAGACATGTACTCAAATTCTAATTGTCTAAAAAATATATAGATGAATATACAAAGTAACATAAGTTATAATCTACATGTTATAACTTATGTTGTATATTGTCGTATATTGTATAAGTTAATTAGTAGCACAGATCGTAAACCTAGAGTTATTAAAATTTCAAAACTAAGAATCAAGTTAAATGCTAAAGTCTATGGAATACAGTAAATCCTTATTTTTATCAGTTCTTACCGTTGTAATATATACAGGAAGATATATTTTCTCGGGTTCTAAGCCGCATGTGAGTTGTGTCCTGAGAAAGAGCGTTTTCTTGACATTTCAACGAGATCACACTCGGCATCTTCTGAAGTTGATCTGTTACTTACTGAAGCTGAAGATCGTCTGACGTTTGTCAAGCGGTGCATCTACTTATACATTGCTGCCCTTGATGACTGTATGTGATTGGTTCCGATATCTGTGTATTCTGCAATCGGTCCATATGATTATATGGGGATAGCGTTCGTTTCGGTCCTATTCTGTAGGTCAGGCAAAAACGGTTTTCATCTGTAGGACAGGCATTGGCCGTCGTCACGTTTATTCAAGCTCTTAGGTCTTTTCTCTATCTGTCATCTCTCTTATAATTCTTGTAGCTAGGATTTCGCTCTTCGCTTAAATCTAGTAGAACAGTCCCTCTTAGGTCTCAGGACACAACTCACATGCAGCTTAGGCTTAGAGCCCGAGAAAATACATCTTCATCGTACGTCCGCGAAAACATCAATTGTAATACATGCTTATACATATATATATATATATATAAGGCTTTAATTCTTAGCTACATTAAAGATTAACATAGACACAAACCGTATACTATTCTATTCTTAATTGTCACTTTATTAAACTAAACCCAAAAGATTCTCTCCTCCTGAGCTTTCAAATAAGATCGTCGTTTTCTAAACGATATTAATATGATGGAATAGCTGTTGTTTGTTAGAAGTCGTTGGTCAACAATATCATTATAATAGATTTCGACGTATATCACTGGAATGACAATACAGTGACATGAATCTTATTAGCACAGTCCTAGAGCTGAATGGCCTATGACAAAATAGATTTCAGAATAAATTTTTAGAAAAGCAACTTATTGTAAATGAACAACTTGGAATTTCAATCAAATAACTAATATAACTTCCTATACGCAAGGCAATATATTAGGTCAAGAATAGAAAAAACAATAAGTACCGAATCGTCGTTTTTGGCTGATATCGTCATGAAACAGTAACAAATCTATGGTAGACAATTTTTGATCAACGGAGGACACCACACATTACTTCGAACGATCTATGGTGGAAAGCTTTTGGAATTTTCTCTTAGTGACTATATTTTGCATAGCCTTTAACAAATTTTGTTACATTCAGAAAGTCTGGAACGACTCCTTTAAGATGTTTTTGGTAACAAGTTATAATTTAACTTAGCTATGGAAAACTATTATAATAAAGTTAAAAAGCGATCTAGAAAAAAGCTTAATTTTTGACACTCAGCAGACAGATATATGCAATCATTTATTAAAGCTGTAGTCTAGTCTTCATGTAAGAAAACGTAATTACATAATGTTACATTCAGAAAGTCGTTCAAGGTCAATTGCCAAAAGAATAGTACAAGCTTCAGATAGTAGATAAATATTTCTTTGTACCTGTCTTAAGAACTACTTTTTTGATCATTATTATCGAAAATCTCCAAACATTTCCCAATAAAACGTGTGTGTAAAATGTCTTCCATATTCTCCACAGACTCCTATAATTTACATCAAACTTTCGTCTGTTTGATATAAATTATAGGTAGTCTGGGATGCATTTCATTAAGGACCCAGCAATTATTTAGTTAAAGTTATGCCAAGAGGTATAACTGAATAAGAAATAATGTGAATTATATTATATTATCTCGTATTTTTACCTTAAATCTAATCATTTACATATTATTTACATACATAGAAGGGCGGATTGATACGTAACGTCTCAACTTCAGTAAAATAAGAAAAGACAAAATAATGAAACCAGTCTCAAAATTAAAGTAAATTTTTTGCAATTCTAATGTACACAATTATTTTCTACATAGTCACCACTTAGTCCAACGCATTTCTCCAAACACTGAATACATCTCTTCATTCCGTTCATGAATAGCTTTTTTGTTTACTGTTGCTCCCATCGCGAACAGCAGCTAAAACTTCAGTATCTAATGAAGAATGTTGACCTATTAATACTTCCTCCAATTTTGGGAACAATCAGAAATCTGAGGGTGCCAAATTAGGACTGTACGGAGGGTACGAAACAACTTTGAATTTCAGGCTCATCATTGTTTCGTTTCTGTAATGCGGTTTGGCATTGTCGTTGTACAAAAATTCCGGTCTTATTCTAGAGATACGACTCCTTAGTGATCGTAAAATTTTGCAATATCTTATTGAGTTGATCGTTGATCGTTTCGACAGGTATTCGGTATGAATAGATGCCCTTTGCATTCTAGAAAATGGTGGCATGACTTTTTGTGTTAACAGGACAATTTGAATTTTCGTACACATAGAGAATCAGGACGACGATATTTCATTGACTGCCGGTTGTTTTCGGAGTCATAATTATGAACCCAAGATTCGTCTCTGGCGATGATGTTAACATGAGAAAATCATCACCTTCACGTAGATACTAGTTAAGAAGTTCTTGAATAATTGTTTTTTCATTGTCTTTTAATTGTAGTAGGACCTATCTGGCTAAAATTTTTCTGTAATTCCGTTGAAAAACGACGTTTCGTTTTGTGTATTCCGGCGATTGCCTTGAATCAATGCATTTACTTGCTTTTGATTCTTCTCATGCGACGCTAATACTAGTCGACCTGATAACTTTTCGTCCAAAAACTTCATTTCGCCCCTATGATATAATTTTGCACATCGAACCAACTGGTAAAAATTCTTCACATCCATAGATCCGTTGTTATGATTAGTTTACAAGCGCCTGTAAATTTCGATAAATGCGCAAACTTTCCAGCAATAACAATTTGATCATGGATCGTTGCTTGGCACACAATCCAGAAATCGAACTCATGACACTGTTATTCAACGACGTAAACAGAAAAATGAAACTTTACATTCATAAAAAATTACCGTTTGCAAATTAGAACTTGTTTCTTTTCCTACTACTCATGTAATGCTGTTATCGGAGACCTTATATCAATTCGCCCTCATAGTCTTTCGTTTTATGAAAATATCAAACCAAAACAAGTACAACTAAATACTGCAATTGACACATTCGTTATTACGCGTTAGAAGAATAACCTCGAATACTTATTCTAAAATTACGAGAATTATTTTTCATAACATCGATAAACATTTTATAAAATAATTTAATTACTAGTCACCGAACTGATTCAAACAAGATTTACAAGTTGGTGGAGAATAATGAAGAGCATGTAAGAATAGGTGCATACGCTAAAATGAATGAAATTGAGACTGTCATATATATTTAGTTTCTTATAATGTCCACTACATACATGCAATTGTGACTGGTAAGATACCTGATATAGCTAATAAATTCCCAGAAAATTACTGTGTTGTAGTTTATTCTGTATATTGTTCATACTTACTCTGTACTGGTTAAATTAATTTCGTTACCAATAACTTTTTCTAAGATATCTGTATAATTAAAAATATCCATATCAGTTCTAGACTCTGGGCATATTGTCACTGCTGGAAACTCAACGTTATGAATCGGAACTTGCCCATTACCTATTGTCACATAAACAGGTGACGAATCCCACTTTTCGTAACTTTTCGAGACAAATATAGTGCACATTACGCAATAACACAAATAAAGATAATTGATTTCAAACAATACCTCTCCACATAACCTCTTGACCTATCTCCAACATACTGAATACCATGAATAGAAGATTTCCCGGTACATTCTTCGAATTACATTGAAATAAATTTGGGAAAAGATATTTTCATTTTGATGATTACTTGTCGATGATGAATTCAGGATGTTAATGTAAAGTTACTAGCAATTGTGAAAAATGAAAGTGAATTTATAATATAATTAGTGACTAAAAAGGTGTGTCCTTGTTACACTCTCTATATATAATAATTTCTTATATCGTTTTTAAGATTAATTTATTTAATATAATAAAAATACAATTCGATCTTGAATTCCTAAATTATTATACTGTCATTATTTGTCCGGTCCTCGTATATATATTCAGATGCAGAGTCCTTTTGTCTTAGTCACGTACGAATGGTCAAGGCTGCAATAAACACCGAAATCAGGTACCAAAGACTGTACTTGAAGTTACCAACTTTTCACTGACTCGTATTCGATATCAATTCAGTTATATTGATTTCTAAATGCAATTCGCGATTCAAATACCAATCCCAATTTGGTATTTCTTTTACACAGAATACACGTCTACTATTCTGTGTAGATAATTTGCTTAATGCTTATATTGAAATTAAGATCACAATTTTAATACCCGCTAATTGGCTTCCCGCCAAGTGGTAGCGTGCCTGTCCTTGTTGTTTGCTATTGGTTAATTCAAACATGACCAATACCCCCTCAGTTATGGGGTCGGTTCCTTATAAAGCCATAGCCGTAAGAGAACAACTCTCTTCGCTTTTCTATCATCATCCAGACGACACGCGTCTTTCACGTGTTTGTGCCGCGAACCTTTATTCGCGCTTCTTGTGACCTCGTGTTTTCGCGTTCGCGGAAAATACAGTTTCCTGATCCAGGATAGATACATATACACAAACACGCAAGTATATATATGCATCGCCCGATGCACATTTTAATCTAACCTTTTATTTTATACTTTATTAGCAGCCTTCGTACATCCAGACTTACCTTTTATTACAGCTTTGCTATTACGTTCATCATATTTTATTTGTTGCTCTCGTTCTTGTTAACTATTTCTATTTAACACATTCAAGCTTTAAGAATTAATTTAACTTGTGAATAAAATTTTAAAGGCATTCCTGTCGTTTTATTCCACTAATAATCTTTCTTTCAGCTTAGCACACGTCCTGGACTTTTGATGCTCATTGTACACAACTACTAATTATTAACTCCTCACATTACATTCAATTATATTACTTTCTTTCCTTTGTTTATTTGCATTTATTACAGTGCTTTAGCTAGCCAAATACGCGCTCGTAATAAATTGACTAACCAACACGTGCAAATAAATATTCTCTATTAAATAATATCCCTATTATTATTTATTAAAACGAGGGAGGTAATAAATTGTCTCAATAACCCACATTACACACACATTCAAACACATTTTTATATTCTTTTCATCTTCTAAAAAGGAGGAGGTAATATCCTCTTCCTCTTATAAAAATTACATTAAAATCGTATCCCTATAGATTCGCTCTAACGCATAATTTACACATTTATCAACACGGAATGCTACATTCATTCGTACAACATGGCAATTAATGCCGAATTATTGCCAACTAGAATGTGTCTAGAGACCCAAATCGAAAATGGCTGCAATAAGGTAGTGTATTACCCATATATTTAATTTTTGTCTAGAGTTTTAATCGAAAATCTAGTGGAAGTTGAAACGAGTCGATATAACGTAGCGTTATGAAATAATTAGAGGCAAATAAATTATATTTGCCGAGGAATTAATTATGTAGCACTGAGTAATTTGTAATTCTATCGTATCAATATAAATTTAACCGTTAAGAAAGTTTTACGTCAAAATTTAAGTGAATATTAATATGAACTTATATCATTATATTACTTACAATAATAAAATATTAAATCTTTGTTTGTAAATATTCCATGTACAAAACTATCTTAAAATATGTATATACATACTTATTATACACTGCCCAAAACAATTAGAGGATATTTGAAAAATTCATAATAAAATAAATAAACAAATAAACAAATAATATAAACAAATATTTTTATATTGCAAATATAACGCTTTTAAACAAGAAACAGAACGCATTGACAGGTTTCAACTTGTACAGCGCTTCGGTACAGCGCCTGCGCGAACCGCCACTGCTTGAGGGTATAAAAACGCGTATGCGAGCGATCTTAACTACAGTTAGATTTTACCATATTCTGTACCATAGCTGATTTTTTAACTGTAATTACGAGTAATAATGTAAAGGCAACGCTATTTGACTCATGCACAGGCATAGGTCAATTGGATGGTGGACGGAGACAGCAAGTTGTTGTTTTTGCAATTAGCCAAAGTGTGATTTCGCGTTCGTGGAATCGGTTTTTAGAAACTGGAGAAGTACAGAAAAGACGAGGACAAGGACGCCCAGCATCTACAACACGAAGAGATGATCGATACCTACAGTATTTGCACGTAGAAACCGCACGCATAACGCAACGCAGCTTAGAAGTGACCTTGCTGCTGCTACCGAAAGAGTAGTATCAATTCAAACAATGAGAAATTGTCTGAATAACGTTGGCATGTATGCTCGAAGATCCCTAGTATGCGTTCCACTAACTGTTCTACATAAAAAGTCGCGAATAATATGGACTGAGCAGCATAGAAATTGGAATCACGATGACTGAGCACAAGTATTGTTTTGTGACGAATCCAGATTCGCCATAAACCTAGATAATACGCTTATTTGAATTTAGCATGAGTCTGGAACACGTAATCAGTCACAATTTGTTCGAAAAAGGCCGAATTATGAAGGTGGGACTGTAATGGTGTGGGTTATGATAAGCGCAGGAGGTCATACAGACCTTTCTGTAATACAGAATGGCAATCTGACTGCTCAGAGGTATCTGGATGACACATTGTTCTTCAGTACGCGCGCGCTATGGTTGAAAGATTCATTTTAATGGATGACAATGCTCATCTATATCGAGCAAACATCGTAAATAACTGGATCGAACAATTTGAAATCAATAGAATGAACTGGCCAGCAAATTCTCCTGATGGTAATCCTATCGAACATGCTTGGGATGCAATGGATCAAGGCGTTATCCACAGTTTGAAGAGCAATTATCGACGAATTTTTCTTTCAAAAATAATGATTAATAGCAGTGCAGGAGGCAGTCGTATTAGTCTTCTTGATGCGGTGAACTGTATTCACATGGCATGGCAAAACGTCACAGCAAAAACAATAAGAAATTGCTTCAAACATGCAGGATTTCTTAAGCATCAAAACAAATTCGATGACGATGATGAAATCCCGTTAAATGAGTGGCATAAAGAGAACTGATCTTGATAATGTTGAAAATAATGGTATTTTCCGATGGTCTACCAAAAAAATTGTCTGCTAACTGTGGAAATGGATGCTAATTTTGAAGAAGCTATGTGTAGCGTATCGACTATGAGAATGCAGATGAAACGGGTTATTTTACAGGCTATGTTAGTTGCATTGGTGGAAAACTATCAAAAGAAAGGCTCAAACGGTTTTGGTTGCATTTACAGGCACAGAAAAAAGGAAGTTACTTATTATTGGCAAGTCCCAGAACCCACGTTGTTTTCGCGGCAAACAATTGCCTGTAAAATACAGTTCTATTAAAAAAGCATGGATGACGTCAAACTTTGTTATTTAAAGAAAAATTCTATTACTAGATAAAAATTTGAAATTCATTAAATTGGTGTTTATACGATGATTAATATATCTGTTGCTTGGGTACGTTCAGAATCAGCAACTAATACGAGTGACAGTGAGAATGAAGAAAAAAATAATGAAGCTGAAGGTAGTGCTGCTAATGCGTCATTACCGCAAGTGCCCATTGTAAAGGTTGTGCAAAATATAGATGTTGTACGTAATTTTTTTACAAATGAATGAAGCTCCAGATAACACTTTGAACATCCTGGCTAATGTAGAAATGTATTTGAATGATATTAACGTAACTTTGTCTTATAAACAGTCTAAAATAAGTGACTATTTTAAACAATCTGTTAAATAATAATTTGTTGTTCATTTAAATTATCAGTATACAATACAAGAATCGTTTGTACTAATTTATTTTTCAAATTTATTTTTTGTAAGATATAATGGTTTTCGGCTATAATAAACCATTTTTAGTGGCCAGTAGTAGTTCATTATAACCGGACACTACTGTATATACAAATTAAGGATTCTTAAATAGAGACATAACAATTTTGTCTGTTGATACGAACGTTTTTCATGACTTGTCAATGTCAAAACATTAGTCAAGGTTAACATTTTATCATGGTGATGTACACGAACGAGCAACGTTTGGAAATTATTAAAAATTACTACGCCAATTCTGAGTAGGTAGTCGCAACTTTAAGAGCGCTTACTCCAATTTTCGGTTGTAATAATCGTCGCACCAGACAGACTATGCGTGCCATAGTGGATAAATTCGAGTCAAAATATTTACTACTGAATGTTTCTGTGCCAATGAGATAACGCATCGGTCAAAGTATAGAAAATATCTCAGACGTTAAGTGATTCAGTTCAAAATGAGCCAAATCAGGCGATTCCACGCCGTTCACAGGAATTGGAAATCTCTCAAATTACATTGTGGCGTATTTTGCGTAAAGATCTTGGCTTACACCACGTGTGTTTTATTTAAATACAAAATTAATACCTTCTTATTGAAAAACCCAATACGACAATAGTTACTAATTTAGTTATTTCATAGCAAATTATAATATAGAAACTATTTGAATTTTCAAAAGCAAATTCTTCTTTAATTAATAGGCTTTTAGAATGATTATATTGACCGTCTATTATTCCGCGAGGATTCGAATTTTGAATTTGAGTAAATATACACAAACTCTCTGCAACAAAATAACAAAAGAATATTAAGGAAATTTGAGTGAGGTTATATTTACCCATGCTTTTATGTTTGACGAAAGTGACATCTGACATGAAGATAACGTCACTTACTGTTCAAGAAACTTAAATTAAACTATTATTATTACTGACAATTTAATTAAAGATAAATCGCAATTACTTATCCAAAGAAAGAGTGAAAATGATAAATGATAAAATAAATATTTAAAAGTTTTAAATAAGAAAAACTTTGAAAGTGTTATAAGAAAAGTAAAATAATGCCATATGTAGGCTAAGAGAAAAATCAAGTGAATGAAAAGGAATTGAGCAAGAAACGGGCCACCTACTAGGAAGAAAATGAATAATGATACATGAAAGTCTAAAACAAACTAAGATTATTTGTAAATATTACGTATATTATACATGTATTGCTTATAGTTGTAAATAAGGTGTCAAATTTTGAAAGTTTAGTTGATGTAAGAATGGTAACTTTTATATACGAGTTAATAAATTTTTTATTATAATGTTTAAAATTTTAGTAATTACATTGGTTGAATTTTGAAAATATATAATATTATCAGTTACGAATAATAAATAAATATATCCGAACTGCCTAACTAGCAGATTACTGCGAGCAAAGAATCTACATGGAATGAGGATTATACGAGGCGTGTTTTTTAACTCTAGAATGGAAAATATCGCCTGTGAGGCGAAGCAATATTTTTTTAACGATATTTTCTGATCGCTTACTCCTATCTAAGCGTGCGCTCGTGCCAACTCAGTTGAGTGTTGTACGAGCTTGCGCACACACGTGTTTTTGTTTTGCTCCGCTGCGTTGCTGAATAATACATACGTGAGTCGCCTGTGAGGCGAAGTTTACCAATAAAGGTAATTTTTTTGACATAATAGTGTGTGTGTTTTTTTTTGCTAAAAAATTAGAGTGTGCATATAATCTTTATAGTTTTTTATGATGACTGCTTCTGAAGCGCAGGCTAAATTGGTTGGACGAGATATCGCAAAATGGTAGTGAACATGACCATGATTTAGAAGTTGATTTTGATTCAGATGATAGTGAGGCCGACCCTACCTATGTCGCTGATTTGGACGATGACATGCAGAATATTGATGTATCTAATCAAAGTGATGTACAATTTACATCGACTCATGTCCAGGAAGACGTAGCCACATCACAAATTGAATTGCAACCGGTTTGTGAAAAATGGCTTATTACACCATCGGAATTGATTATGAGAGATAAGAATAAATATATTTGGTCCACCGCATCGTCTTCATCAAAAAGAATATCGAGCAGAACTGCTTCGAGAAACATAGTCCATATTATGTCGGGGCCAAAGGGAGAAGCAAAGGGCATTGTAGATCCCTTAAAGTGTTTCGAACTGTTTTTTTACTTCAGAATTGATGGATGAAGTACTTTTGCGCACAAATGAATTCATTGACTAAGCAGCTACCAAGTATAAAGTTAAGAATATCACTACATCACATGCCACAACAAAAGAACTTCGTGCTCTTCTTGGCGTACTTATCTTGAGCGGTGCGTTGAAAAATAATTATCTGTCAACTAATGAATTGTTTGATCCTACGATTTGCGGATCCCAAAATTTAGCTGCAATGAGCTGTAAGCGATTTGAGTTTCTTATCAAGTGTTTACACTTCGACGATCGTAACACTCGCGATGATAGAAAAAAAGCCGATAAATTTGCGCCTATTCGGTATATTTGGGAAATTTTCATCAAGCAGTGTAGAGATCTCTATAAACCAGGCTCGTACGTGACAATAGATGAGCAACTTTTGGCGTTCAGGGGCCGTTGCCCATTCCGTATGTATATTCCTAATAAACCGGCCAAATATGGAATAAAGATTGTTTTTGGGTGTGATGTAGGATCAAAATATATGATTGATGCCTCACCGTATTTGGGAAAAAATGACTATAAACGAACCATTGGGCTCTTACTATTGCAAGCTGCTTACAAAGACTATACACGGGACAAATCGCAATTTGACTGCCGATAACTGGTTTACATCCATTCTGTTAGCTGAGCAGTTGTTTCAACCACCATACAACCTAACTTTCATGGGAACAAGTCGAAGTGATAAGCAAGAAATTCCTGCGGAGTTCAAATATAATTCATGACGATCTGTTGGCACATCTCTTTTTGGATTCCACGAAAATCTCACTCTTGTTAGCTACAAGCCAAAGCCTCAAAAAACGGTTCTTTTGCTCTCTACAATGCACGACAAGCCTTCCGTTGACGCCGTTTCTGGTAAGCCAGTAATAATACAATCTTATAATGAAACAAAAGGTGCTGCGGATACTTTTGATCAGATGCGTGGTCATTCAAGCTGTAGTCGCAAGACCAAGCGGTGGCCGCTTTGCATATTCTATGGAATGTTGAATATGGCTCTACTCAACAGCTATGTAATTTATGTGTCCAACTGTGAAGTTTTGAAAACAAAGGCAATGTCGAGAAGAGAATTGCTCAAGAAAATAAGCAAAGACCTATGTACCGATTGGTGCGCTATCCATTTGGAAGAACAGCCGCGTATGCAGAAAAGAGTTCGTGCGGCAATACATGACGCTATTGGTCATAACACTGAAGATGATGCAGACGAACTAGGCATAAAAAAGGGCAAAAGATCAAAATGTGATTTCTGTCCTTCGAAATCAAAGCGTATGAGGGTATATTTCTGCGCAAAATGCAAAAAAATATACTGCTTAGAGCATAGATCACCAAACTGTTGGCAATGTGACTCAAAAAAATAGTTTGAAAAACTACAAAATTAATTTTGGTGTGCACATTTTTTTTTCACTTGAAAGCTTTATATTATTTTGTTAACTAGATTTAAGGTCTATAAGATACCATAGCTATTTTTTTATCTCGAATGGAGTTCTTTTCTTTTTTTATTTTCTTTGCAAACGAACTCTTTATACTAGTGATTAAAATATGTGATCGAAGAATAAGTCTGGTATATTTTTAAGATATTTATAAAATGAACTGCTTTTTATTTATTTTTGTTACTAAACATTGAATAAATATGTTTTCTTTTTGTTTTATTAAATTTCTGTTGTTTTAATAGTAATATATGCGTTTTTTTATAAAAGTCGCCTCACAAGCGAAGTTTACCATTAAGGAGCTAAAAACTATGTTTACCATTCTAGGGTTAAGTAAGGGCCGTTTGAAAATAAAAACCAAACGAAGGAAAGTTTCAAAAACCTAATTTCTTTTTAGATTCTACATACCTTTCTCTATTTTTCAACATAGTTGCCAAGCTTGTTTAAACCTTACAACTAGATTTCGAACACCCTCTTCATAGAAACTTGTGTACCTGCTTCGATAACCAAGAGACCAGGCCGTTTTCATGTCTTCGTCATCGTTGTAGTGGTTGCCGCCGAAATAAATGTTTGAGATAGCAGAAAATATGGAAATCGCTCGTCGCAAGGTCGGAGCTGTAGGGGGATTCGTCCAAAACTTCCCAGCCAAAAGAGTCCAATAAAGCTCGAATTTAAGCTGCAGCGTCCTCACTTACATTGTCATGGAGTAGCAAAATTACCTGTGTCAGCATGTCGCGTCTTTTGCTTTGAATCGTTCTGCGTAGCTTTCGCAGGGTAAAATCGCACGGGACGGGCGACTCGATAATCTTGAACTTTTTAAAGTCACAGAATAGACCGTACAGGTTTCCTACATAGCTGCAACTGAGCACAGTTGTTCCCAAGGAATGCCGAGACACGACGCAAGCACTCGTTGCGGCGCGCGCACCACCTAATAGTGTATACAACAAAACGGCCGTCACTTAAAAAACACGCCTCGTACTTAAGAGAAATATAGTTGCGACACTTTTTAAAAACATTTCAGTATTGTTACTACTGCATTTATAGGTGACTTCGGGTTAATGGATTATGATTAATCTGTCTTATTCCATTTGATGAGAAGGAATTGCTCTATTTAATGCGTAGAAAACTAAAAAGGAAAAGCTCCGTTGGGCCGTCTCCACAAACATTTTGAAAAACATGCTTGTTTATACAGAAACATATTTAATCAACTTATCTGTTACAGATGGTTGTTTTTCGAATTTTTTAAGGTAAATAAAGATATACCAGTTTTCAAAAACGGCGATCCTCAAATAATAGACAATTATAGACCAATAGCATATAATCTTCTTTTTCTAAAATATTCTAATATTATTTTATAAATTATATATTAAAATACCTAAACAGAAACAATACCAAAGCGAGTCATTGGCTCAGCTTTCAGTCAGACAGATCAACTAAAACCGCACTTTTAGCTTTTTATGCAGACCTAAGAAACTATACAGATCTCGATGAGTGCCAATAGGAGTCTTTTGTTACCTTAACAGGGCATTCAATAGCATCCGTAGATCAAAACTTGTAAATAATTTTTTTATGATGATGTATTATATATATATATATATATATATATATTATGATATGGATGGCACAGAAATAGTTGAGAAGATTCTGGTGTAACAGCTATCAATATATTAATGTAAGAGTGCCACAGGGTTCGGTACCAGGACCTGTATTGTTTTCGTTATAAGCTAATAACCTATGCTCAGTAATTGGCGATTCTTTTTTTGATAATGTACATAGACGATCATACATTAATTATATATATATAAATATGCATATTAAATGTACATTGACTTTTAAGAGTAACAAAACACAACTGATCGTTAACCTATTAATAAATGAACATCTAAATCGGAAGGGTTTAGTACTAATTTAATTTTTTTAATTTAACTACATTCGTTATGTTATTCATTCAGAAATATAAAACCGATTCTGTCTAAGAGCAGTTGATAACAACCTAGTAAGTATTGGTGCACTCTCGGCTAACGAATGTCATAGGTTTTTAGTACACGTCAAATGAGTTAAATAGTTTTTATGACTCAAAAACCGATAATAAGTGATATTGCTGGGATAGAAGGAGGGCACTTTTTTATATGTTTCATGGTATGTATCCGAAATTAGGTATAATTTTTAACTCAAGACATTTACCATATACTCTCAGACAACAGAATAAGTTATATATTATATAATATACTTCATGATTAATGTAACTACCAAACTCTCCAGCTTTTTCGGACTGAAAGTTTTTAATGAATTACCTGATGATGATGATGACGTGTATGTTTCGGTATTTTTATATGACCGGGCCCTGTATAGTGTTATTCTTTTAAAATGTAGGAGTGGATTATTCTTAACAAGTCTATACTTTTGATTTACATGTATGTGTGTACTAACATATTTATCGACGCCGTATATACTTGAATTTTCAAGGTAGAATACTAATAAAGATTATTATTATACAACATATAGAGCCGTATATAAGGGGAACCAGAAAAGTCTTATACATAAGAATGAAATAAAAGAAATACAATTCTTTTTAATAATTTTATTTTTTAACGTAATTTCTCTTAATTTTAATGAACTTGCGTAACCTGTCTTGTAAGGGTTTAGTCCATCAGTAAAAAAATATTTGAGGTTTTCAAAATTATGATCAATCTCTTTCATTTGATTGTAATCATTAAAATAACGTCCTCTGAGCAGCTTTTTCAAACTAAAATAAGTAGGATGCGGCTAAATAAGACCTCTCGAGTGGTCCAACTCAAATAAAATACTCTCGCGAAGGATGGGTTAGATGTTGGCTTGAGGTCTTCCTTGTAACAAAGTTAGACGTTTTTGGTCAAGTGCTGTGTGTAGTTTTACTAGCGTATTATCATAAGTAACGCTGTTATCGTGATCACTTTAGTAAGTATCCAACAAGAGTAACGTTTCAAAAGACAATGGCCATGAATTTTTCATTCCAAGTGATGATTTTGGACAGCTCGTTTTTGAAGCCGAGAATCCTTATAAACCAAATACATATTACTCGTACATACATAATTTTGTTTCTGGATCCTAGTGATGTACCTAAGCCTATGCCTACATAAAAAAATTCTAAATTATTTTTAGAAATTCACCTATGCAACTTTTATGCGCGAATTAATAATTTTGGAATCTATTTTTCCTGAAAGTTTATTTACGACTTGTTTATCGCATAGAATTGTTAAAACGCTTCATTTAGATATATTAAGTGCTTTAGAGGAGGTAGGAAAGAACGATTTTCAAGAATGATCGTTTCAAATTTCACGCAAATAACTTCAATGTATTCACAAACCTACTAAAATTGTTTTGATATATATTACATTTTAAAATATGATAAAGAAGAAAACTCTGCTCTTTTGTCAAAAATTTAATAACACTATTTTACTTTCGCAAAACTCATTTTTTGTTACGAAACCCTATAAAGCAGAAAACAATGATGGAATTAAAGTCAAATTTGACACGTAAGTAGAAAAATGTTGTCACTATTGAATGTTAGTAAGCAACGCCTAGATGATTCTATCATGGTTAGGTAGGTTTTATTTCTAATTCCACTTGTACTACATTACTTATTATTCACGTTTTATTCCAGCATATCTCCTTCAGTTTATGAACGAATATTAATTTTCTGCCGAAATTTTCGTACTTGGGAAAGGTAAGGATGAAATGTCACAACAAAAATTGTTCGTTATTCTAGAATGTCAAATGTTTATATCGTAAATCTTTACATTTTTTAACGTTAAAAACGATATTAAATTTCGCATCATTGTTCATAATTTTCTTTTTTCGAGTTGGAACCGTGTCTACACTTGCAAGATGCATCTTCAGGACATGTATTGCTATTGATATTTTTGGACTGAAACTGGGTTCCAATGCTGTCGAAGATCGATATTTCAGAGATATAAACTTATAATTTATAAGATAAACGTAACTTTTGATCTTTACCTCCTGCGACATTACAATCCTTCGTGGACATTGGCCTTTCGTAGAAGTTCATTTCCGTCTTTTTTATATAATAATAATGACCATTAATGGCTAGCAGAAACCAAATTTCAACTACAAGACAATTTAGCAATAACACAGACAATATATATATATATATGGGAAGGGTGTGTGTATATATATATATATTATTATGATATAAAGAGGGGAGAAATATTAATTATTAGTTCATTAAAATTATAAACAGTTTTCAAAATTTTTCGAAGAACCTCGTATGTAAACAAGGAACATCGAAAGTAAATTCTATATAAAGGGTTTTCCAATAGGGACTTGACAAATTTTAATTCAATTTGTGAACGCACCCTTTCACTAATCATCGAACTGTCACTGTCAATTTATTCAGTAAACTTAACATTTTCATCATGGTAAAGTACACGAACGAACAACGTCTGCAAATTATAAATATTTACTACAGAAATTCGGAGTCGGTGACCCCTACTTTAAGAGCGTTAACTCCGATTTTCGGTTGTAATTCTCGCCCTAGTAGACAGGCAGTAACAAGTTTAGTGCAAAAATTTGAGTCTACATATTCGTTGTGTGATGTTGCCGTGCCAGTGAGACAACGGGTTGGTCGAAGTGTCGAAAATATCGCTGCCGTTGAAATGTCCGTAGCAAATGATCCAAATCAGTCAATTCCACGGCGTTCTCAAGAGTTGGGTATCGCCCAGACCACTTTATGGCGAATTTTGCGTAAGGATCTTGGTTTACACCCATACAAGATCAAGCTGACTCAAGAATTGAAGCCGATGGACCATTTGAAGCAACGTACGTTCTCCGATTGGGCTCTGGAAAAGATGCGCCAAGATGATCAATTTCATCGCAAAATCATTTTCAGTGACGAAGCTTATTTTTGGCTCAATGGGTTCGTCAATAAGCAAAATATGCGTTATTGGTCGGGTGAAAATCCACATGTGCTTCATGAAACACCACTTCATCCACATAGGGCCATATTTTTTCGTCGACGTTAATGATCGTCACGTTACTGTGAATGGTAATCGTTATCGCGCCATGATTACCGATTATTTTTGGCCCGAATTGGAAGATATGGACTTGGACAACATGTGGTTTCAGCAGGACGGTGCCACAAGCCACACAGCACACGTTACAATCGATTTATTGAAGAGTAAGTTTGATGAGCGTGTTATCTCAAGAAATGGACCAGTCGATTGGCCGCCTCGTTCGTGAGATTTAACGCCTCTAGACTTTTTTCTTTGGGGCTACGTCAAGTCATTGGTCTATGCCAACAAGCCGACAACGTTGGAAGAGCTCAGAGCTGTTTCGGCCGAATTGTGTGGCCAAGTCATCGAAAATTGGGTCCAACGAATCGACCGCTGCAAACGTACCCGCGGTGGCCATATGAACGAAGTCAAATTCCATTCATAAATGTTTTGATTGTACTTCAACCCGATAATAAAGTTTATGATATATATATATATATATCACATGGTCTGAATTTTATTTTGAAAAAAAGTTGTCAAGTCCTTATTGGAAAACCCTTTAAAACGTAGAACATTAATTACGTATCGCTTCGATTAATAAATTTAGATTAAGTACTTACTAAGTACTGAAAATAGTAATACCCTTGTTTAAGAATAATATCAAAGGTACATATTTAAAAGTTCTTTATTTTAATACAATTCAACCACACATATGATAGGATCTTTTTTTAATCACTAAGGTTGATATATACATAACACCTTTCCACATTAACTTTCGTAATTCTGTATATCCAAGATGTACACTGTGTACATCTTGGTTCTCAACGGTACAGATCGCGTACGGAGTTTGTTTTTCGTACAGGTATTTTTCGCCGTGGTTTACCAGGTGCGACACTTTGCAATTATCTGGCGAGGATGACAACTTAGTTGTCGAAATGCGTATACAGAATTACGTAAGTTAATGTGGCAAGAGGTTATATATCAACCTTAGTGATTAAGTTAATCAACCAGTCTCCATCAAATTCAACTTCGAGATAGGATATGTTGTAAATATTTGTAGTCACAATAGAATTAGTTATTAATTATTATTATAATTAATATCTTGATGAATAGTTACACATGCACTCCATGAATCTAAAAAATACGTGATTAGAATCAATTCATATAAATAATATCATTGTCATAAGTAAAATGCAGTCGTAAAATCTAACAACTAAGGTAATTAAAAAAAAATAATAATATTCAGATAAAGGAAGTTAAATGTGAGTTTAGAAATAAGTTAAGGAAAGTATTGTTATCGAAATGAATTAATTTCAAAGTAATAAATCAGGAAAAGGTAAAAGATAAATCAAAGTAAACAAATAAGATGTAAGTCATATAAGTAATTTAGTTACTTCAAGAAATTTTTCAATTTTTATTCTTTAGTGAAAACTTTTGTTAATTTGCAGAATGCTGAGCAATATTTATAATAATAAAGTTTAAGATAATAATTCAATTTGTTTGCTTAACTCTACTGATATTCAACTAAATAAAATCAAATTGGTTCTTTAAACTGTATAGTATATTAATATCAAACATATAAATAAACAAATAAACTACATGATTTTACATTAAACTTTGGCGATTAAACTTTATTTCTTATACTTAAATTTGAATTCTCATTTTGTTACACTGCTTCAGCAGCACGGGTTCTTAATTGGTTGATGGTAAAGAAACAACCGGTATTTAATGGTTGTCTCAGTGATACAAACAAAATTGCTAACTGAAAATTATTAAGTTTATGATGTGTAATAGAAAACAAAGACTATAATCTATACATTATAATTATTAATTCTATGATATATAAGAAAATTCTTGGGAGTTGAGCAATAATTTTAAATAATAAGTCGACCTGACTCTTTACACTTCCATCATCCAAAAACTCCTGTCGTCGCTAGGCAGACATCGGTTCAGACAAAGGCAAAAAAGTCGGCAGGATGATATACGCACAAGGTGACACCAGGCACCCATAGGACATACGAAGTAGGAAAGAGAAAAAAAGAAAAAAAAACCTTTCACTGGTGAGCGGGTTCTATGATCTTTTTGTTAGGCCGATTTTACGACGCACACCTACAGCTCATCTGCACTCATTTAGACGGTTATCCACGTGAATTCTAAGATATTAAACATTGCCTTTTATTTTTATAGCAATCGTAATCCTAGGTACCATCGGACAATTCCTTTTATTTGAAGTGAATATAATGTGTAATTTACACAATTTTTCTATATTGTATAAATGTTTTGCTTTAAAAGGCTTTGCAACTAGACAAAAGGCCATGACAGTGTCAACTGCATAACTGACAGTAGTTGTACTTGCAACTGTAATAGAGATCAGGAAAATAGTTACTTCTAAATAATACCTTGTAGTACACCGAATTCAATTTTGATATAGTACATATTGCGATGCTTTATAAAGTCAGTAGATTAAGTTTGAATGTATGTATGTAGGTTCACCAAAAACACCAAACTCAATAATCATTCATGAACACTATTAAAATTAATATCCTACAATTTACAAAGAAGGCCTTCGAGGTCAGACTTCCACTACACTACCAATCTCTTCGATCAATCAGAAAACATCCGAAGGATTGTCTAGCCGCCAATACCACAGGATAAGCAGAATTGCAAAGGAGAAAACTAACTAATTATCGAATCTACTAGACGCGCGAGTATTGTACTGACCAAATTTAAAGAACACCAGGTTTACCGGAAAGTCATTACCGATTTCTTCGTAAAAAAACTAGATAATTTTCAAGAAAGGATAAAACTAACTAATTATCGAATCTATTAGACGCGCGAGTATTGTACTGACCAAAATTAAAGAACACCAGATATGCCGGAAAGTCATTACCGATTTCTTCGTAAAAAAAACTAGATAATTTTCAAGAAAATGGAAATATTTATTTATTCAAAGTATTGACCATCTGATTCTACACATCCTGCCCATTTTTCGGGCAATTTATGGATGCCGTCCCAAAAAAACTATTTGTTCTTTGAGCAAAACCTTTCAGCTAGCCGTTTTCCAACTTCTTCGAAATTGGCGATGTGCTGCTCCGCAAGCGCGTGTCCCATTGATACGGAAAGGTGATAGTCGGCCGAGGCAAGGACAGCTTTTGCTGTATGAAACGACGCGTTATCGTGCTGTAAAATCACTTTACAGTATCTTCAGGCCCATTTTGTACGTTTTTCTATCAATGCATGGTTAAAATTAATAATTTGTTGTCGGTAGCGATCAGTATTAACTGTTTCACCAGGTTTCAACAGTTCGTAATACAACACGCTGCTATAGTCCCACCATTTTTTTTTGCGTTTAGAGTTTTCGAAATAAATCCATTTTTCATCACCCGTCACTATTCGATGCAGAAATTACTTCCGATCATATCTTTGAAGCAGCATTTCACAGACGATTTTTCAATTTTCCATTAACCTGTCATTCAAGTGATGTGGCACCCATTTTTCCATTGCTCGTAATCGGTCACTAATTGTTTTTTTGGCCACATTTAACGCTTCTGCTAATTGTTTATGAATCGAATCAAATAACTCCTGCAGTTTCACATCTACCAAACTTTTTCAGTCTACCAGAACATTCTTTGTCTTGCACATCGAAATCACCACTTTTGAATTGTCGAAACCACGCATCACATGTTTCTATGGTTGGAGCATGCTCACCGTAAGTTTTTATCAGTAAAGAATGACTTTCAGTGGCATTTTTCTTTTG